>ML798488.1:118993-137651 GCA_009831015.1 Picea engelmannii | reverse complement strand
AAATAACAAGGGGGCTCTGGAATGAAACCTCAATCGTAGATCTAGGAGGGTGGACTCTGGTCGTCCATATCTGCTCGCTACTTACCTTAATGCACATTCGCGCCCCAGCTTAAAGCCGACATCTCTTCCTCACATCTCACGGTCATCCCAGACCCTGGATCCTCCGAAAGGATCTCATCCGTTGATCGATACTTAACCCTCATACTAACAGGCGGGGGTTTGCAAGTCTTAATTTTGGGATTTGTTGACACAAGGAAGCATGCCCTTCGGTGTCCCGAGTACCGAAGTGTCGATGTGTCGAACATGCCCTCATTTGGAAATTAGCCCCCCTGGGCTATGCCTTGGTTGATATGACCTCTTCTCATATGACTACAATTTTATTTCCGTCGATATTTATCAAGGCGAAGGTGCGACCTCTTGTCAATAGAAATGGGTAGTGTTATGACACGTGGCCTCCCGAGATTGAGAAATTCAGATCTATCCCAGGGTTTCCACCATGGAAAGTCCCAAACTCTCATCACCAGGACTACCGAGTTCACGATTCCCGATTTCTCGAAATGGGTAATCTCATGACACGTGGTCTTCGTCGTTCGGACGGTCTAGATCTATTTTGGGGCCTTCCCCCCTATTCACTAGGGGTTTAACCCTCGGATAACTCCTAACAGATCCAATGGCTGTCAGGTTTTTCTAGCTGAGATCTGATGGCTCAGTTTGGTTCCTACCTGTGCATCCTTCCACGACTTCCTGGACGTGGAAAAATCAACGGTCCATATACTCCCATGGGCCTTGGGGATATACAACCCCGATTTATTCACTATCCACGAAGACACAGAAAACCAAAGGGGTAAGGCATCTAACACCCTATTTACTCCCACCAATCTAACGGTTGTGCATGACCATGGGTTTCTCGATGGAATCTCGTCTGTCGATCGATACCTATCAGGGTTAAGGCACTTAACACTCCATCTTCTTCTTCTGATCTAACGGTCATGAGGGACCACAGATCTCCTGACGGGATCTTGTCCATCGATTCGATACTTCATCCTTATGCTGCCATATCGGGTTTTCAAGAGGATCGTTCCTTCCCATGCAGGGTTACTAAGGCCTTGCGCCTTCACATTCTCTTTCCCGGTTCTTGATGGGCCTTTCAAGGAGGGTATCTTTATGGGGAGGTTTTTACCCAGGGACCTATCTGAGGCATATAAGGGCACCTTTCTCCCACGAATCAGACATGCAGTATGAATTAGTTCGATAAGCATATAAAAAGCGATTTATGAAGACATAAGCCATACGTAGTCTTTCCATTATAAACATGCATCTACCAGTATTGATCAAAACACTATACAAACATTCTTACTCTAGAATCATTCACCATTTCACAGCTTATAAACATAACTGTCAGAATATATATATATATATATATATATATATATATATATCAAGATGCCAGAGGCAAAACACTTATCATAAATAACACTAGGGGTTATGCAACTGCTAAGAGGGGTACTCGTTTCCACCCAATCATAGGCTCAACGACTCCCAGCGGATTTACCACTAGCCACCCCCAAGCTGAGACCACGATGCTGTGAGACTGCGTCTTTGTTTTCCAGTGACCAGGAGCGAAGGTTACTCTCCTTCCTCTCTGCTATCACTCACTCTACATATCGCCAGAGTTCTCTTTTTCCCCTCGCATCATCCCCCCAATCACTTCTCCCCCACGCCTTATCCTCTTGTGAGGTTGTGTGTGGTGCGATTTCCCTCGCGTCGGTCAGGCCTTACGGCTCTACGGATGGGCAGTTCACCTCCCCATCCCTCATTAACTCTTGAGGAGCCATCTGCCTACCAGCCTGCGAGACATTTAATTCAAGGTCAGCGAGCCGCTTTTGGTTCTCCGGGACAGTGGAGTCCAAATACGGTATTGATTCTTGGTGGAAGTTAACTCCACCTTTCCAGGTGCCTTCCACCACCTTTCTGCATCCATGATGGTCTCTTTTTCAACACATCCCCTCTCAACAGTCCTGAAATATAAATTCATAATGTTATTCACATTCATCGACCTTTTCCACAAGGTCCATTCACATCACATATTCACATTTCTGAGTTTGCCACAGTTCTGGGCCAGTCCAGTTATTTTTACGAACTGGGGGAAACAGGGTGTTACAAAATCCTTGTTAACCGCTTTAGGATCTACTAAGACCTGTAATCGAGGTACAATTATGCTGGATACAACCAACTTAAAACCTCGTATGCCTTACCACTTTTCATTTTAGATAGTAGTGTCTTATCCCACGAAAACTTTTACTCGAAATATCTTTTGAACGGTGGTTGATGAGGGATCCTCGACATGTGTTATGTCGTTGGCATGTTGGAAGGCTGTTGGCCAACCTGTTTTGTCTCTGTCACCGACTCTCCTCACTGCTTTCAATGGTCATTCATTTCGACCACATGGTATCCTTCCTTCTTTTCTCATGCAGTTAGGAGGGAAGACCGTGTGTGTCGAAGTAGAGGTAGTCGATGCTCTCCTCGACTATAACCTCTTGTTAGGAAGGAGTTGTACTTATTCCATGCAAGTTGTGGTTGCTACAGTTTTCCAGGTCTTGTTGTTTCCACACAAGGGCCAGATCGTGACCATCGATCAATTGTCCTTTTCCAGACCTGACCCTACATTGGGGGCATCCACGGTCCTGATGATTGATAACCCTCAACCAAGAGTCGTCAACGTGGGGGTTGGTTTGTGCCCATCTTTGATGGGTACCTTTGATTACCCACCCCCTCAAGGTGATATCAAGTTTATATCCAATCACCATAAGGTTGAGATTTTTCAAGTTTCGTCATTCCGCACGACTTACTTTGGCGATCTGTGGATACTTCCTGTTGTAACAGAGTTTGAATTTTTCTCTAATTTGTGTCTTCATCCTAAATGTCTTTGAGAATCACATCCAACTTATAAATTAACTAGGGATGCTCACTAAAGAACTTTATTACAAGCGCTTACATATCACAAAGGGGTGTTTTTGCTCTGGCTGCCACACCAAGCCATCAGGGTGTATTTTCTGCTAGTTTTGATAGCCAGGTAATATGTTACCAATTTGTTCCTGAGAGTACTAAAACTGTTAAAAGTACTGATTGGAAACTTGGCTGATTGTGTTGGGAATCATTGGGTCTTTCTTGGTAGCAACCGGGTGCATACACATGATGTTAGGGCTTTGACCGTGGCAACACCCGAGATCTCTAAACAAAGTGATTTGTTTGGTGCTCCAAGTCGAATAAAATGCAAGTCTTCTCAGCATATTATTTGTAGTGCAATCGAGGAATTTAATTGCATTTTCTGATCGTATTAAACCCAGGCTGTTTGAATTGAAAATGAAATTGTCAACAGAATCTGTGGAGTTGGCAGGTTGTGATCGGGTTCATGTTGGTGTTATGGATGGGCGTTTTGTGCCAAATATTACCATTGGACCTCTGGTGGTTGTTGCATTTGCCACTGGATGTACATTTGATGATTGTTGAACCGGAACAACGTGTACCAGATTTTATCAAGGTTGGTGCAGACATTGTTAGTGTACGCTGTGAGCAAACTTCCACTATCCATTTGCACCGAATAGTAAATCAGATCAAGAGTCTTGGAGCGAAAGTTGGAGTAGTTTTGAACCTGGCCACTCCATTAAGTTGTATAGAATATGCGCTTGATGTGGTAGACTTGGTATTAATCATGTCAGTCAATCCCAGATTTGGTGGACAGAGCTTTATAGAAATTCAAGTCAAGAAAATCTCAGACCTACGGAGAATGTGTGCACAGAAGCGTTAAAAAGCGTGGATGTTATTGGTTTGGAAGACCTCTACTACGGAATAGAAAAAATGGTCAGAATCTTAGGTTAGTATTATCTGCTGCTGTCAAGATGGAGTTTGCAAATTTTTAGGTTTTGAAAGATAGATGAGATGCGCGCAGTGAAAAAATACATCATCTCCAGTGTCTATTCAACGGACAATTTTGGTCATTAGTGATGTGCGTGGTTTAAATCCTGTCATGACTTTGCAACTGATTTCTGCATTAAAACTTAGTTCTGAAATAACTCTACAGCGATTGAAGAAACAAAGAACTGAAGAAACGACAAATACCTAACACCAACACGTGTCGCATGCACGAAACACCACGAAAAAAACACCACCAATCACGGGATTTCGGGGTTTCGATTATTGTTTTTCATACTATGCCTTGTTCTCCGAAAGTCCGAAAGCCGAGTTCTTGGTTCCGAGTTTTTGGTTTCGCATATTGAAGAGTCTTTTTTTAAAGAACCTGGAGCTCCAAGTAGCCACGTCTGTTTATTCTAAACAATTTTCAGCAGATAAGTCAATTAATAGGGCCTTGTTTCAACAACAAGGTAATGCATATCCGGAAGTTATTATGTACATCGTTAAAAATGGTCTTTGATGCATTTCCATTAAATGATGGAACTACACCACGGGATATTATATTATTACATACGAATTTTGTGGAATTGAAAAAAAAAAAATCATCTTGCAGTGGTTACTGCACCTCAGAATTCACTTGACATTACCTCAGCTAATTTGATGATAAGCTCTGCAATTTCTGCTATAAAAACTCTGGCCAAGGGGCAGAAGGATTTCGTTGACTCTTTTATGATGCCCTTGATTGGTGTTCTTCAGCCTTTCACAAAGGATATCAAAATGCTTACTAGTTCTATTGCAAATCAAGTTCACACGATGAATCATGAACCCTCAACAGCTACTGAACGTTTGAAATGGGAAAGCTTCATTTGGGTTCATGGTATGCTGTTGTTTCGATAGCAATGTTTAATGTTGGAGATCTTGTTGGGAGATACATTACCTTAATCGATAGTTTAAAGCTGGAAAACAGGCCTGGTTAACAATTGCAACATTTTCTCGATCAGTTTTCATCCCTGCTTTATATTTTACAGCAAAATATAGTAGCGAAGGTTGGATGTCGATCTTGTGTATTTTGCTCGCTGTGTCCGATGGATACCTTACAGTTTGTATTGCACCGAAGGGATACAAGGGACCTGAACAGAACGCATTGAGAAATCTATTAGTTTTATTCCAACTGCCAGATAGCCACCAGTACAACTCATCTATATGGAGGAGGATCTAATGCACTTACGGCTATAAACATTTTGATAGAAATTAGGATTTGAGTTGTATTTTTAATTTAGTTTTAATTAGTTAAAGACAGTTGAAATTAGTTAACTGTCAGTTATGATACGAGGTGGTTTCAACCTCCTTGAGAGAGGGAATTTATATAGAGATGGATTCATTGTAAAAGGGGGGGAAAGCCGGGAGAACGCTCTAGGGCAGAGAGCTCCTTTTGGAGCGCAGAGTCATTTTGAGAGCCCGGAATGGAATTATACAGAGCGACTGCATTTCTTGAAATTATGAGATTCATTACGGTCATCTCTTTCGCTATGTCCTCTTTTTGTCTTATTATCTATCTTTTCTTTTATCGGTTGAGTTAAAATATGTTTGGAATTCATTTTAAATGCTCCTTACACGCAGTTGATAAAAGTTATGTTTTCAATGATGACTGGTCAGAATTCACTCCAGATAAGTGCTCTGTTTTTAGCCATCAGCCTTCAGTTTTTTCTTCCAAAGTCATAGTGGAAATTCATCCCTGATAGATGCTTTCACTGTGATGGACCTTTCCTTTTCCTTTTTCTGCTATTATGTCATGATCATTTATAGTTTAAAGAGAGACTTACTTTGCCTCATTTTATGCAAGTAATGTGATCCCTGTTATGATCTCTTTTCTGTAGTTTTCACTTGACTCCATACCCAATGGACTGTTTTCCTGGATCAAACCCCAACCCGATTAAAAACCTTTTCTAATAAGAAATCTGGCCTTCTTACTGTAATTATTGAATATTCCTGAGTAAAGAGCCCTTGGCTGTTGAGAGAATTGTCTCTGAGTGTATTAGGTCAGAAGTACACTCAGAATCATTTTCAGGGTTTGGCTTGCAGCAACCCACGTCAAGTTCTGAACAATAAATAACTTTTTCTTTTTTTAAAATGTGCTAAGGCTTGGCTCTATTACAACCTAGAGTCAACTCTTGCGACAACACTTCCTTCCCCATCGACTACGATGGATGGGACAGGGCACCCGGGTATGCCCATGCCCTTGTTCACAGCTGAAGTAGCATACTCTTTAGTCCAACAAGATTCAACTAGCATTGATCTAACTCCCGCACAAGAGTTTGATCCACTTCTAGAGCCTATTTGGGCTCAGGGTTCTCTCATTGGCACCGATTCATTAGACTTAGTCTCGCCCTCTGACAAGGCAATAATTGAAGCAATGACTAGTCCAGACAAACCCTAGGAAGATCTTCATCACAGATCATACTTCCTCCCAGATTTAAGCAGAATCAAGGCCGGAGAATTCACCTTGACTATGACTGGAGATAGGTCTTGTCCTATTAATCCCTTAGCTACACACGATATCTATGCTGAGGGTAATATGGAAACCATTACTGAAACGATATCTATCAATATCTCCAAAACCCCTAGCGTCATAGACAATGTTTTCATCGGAGCATACTGCACCCCCGAGGAGATGCCAGGCATCGACCCACAAAGAGTTGATCATGAGCTAACTTTGTTGTTTTTCAAGATCGCTTTGAGATCTGAAATCAACATCCGGCGAGACTGCATTTATGATTTTCAGTCTCGTCCAGATTAACTGATAAAAGTAACCTCTATGGAGTCTTCTTTAAGCCCTTTTTTAGACTCCCTAAATATGAAAAGATTGCCAAGTGACCTTGTTTCTTCACACTCGTTAAATTTGTCCAGAAGCACGTTCCTTAAACAGGTCTTCTTTTAAGCCCTTTTCAGACCCTCTAAACATGAAAATATTGTCGAGCAATGTTGTGGCATTTCACACTCATTAAACTAAAATTTGAAGTCACGTCTGTCCGGCGGTAGTTTACCCCTTTTTCGATCTGGACGGTCAACTGTACGAACAAAGGTATACTCTATGGAATTTCAGTTCTGTAGAAGAGTACTCTCAGGTATAATTTTATCCCTTTTTCGAGCCTGAGGGACTAAATTGACAAAAAAGAAACCCCCACGGAGTCCATAGTTAAGCTCTTTTCAGACTCCCTAAAATTGAAAAGATCGTCGAGTGACCTTATTCTTTCACACTCGTTAAATTGGTCCAGAAGAACATTCCTGACGGAGTCCATAGTTAAGTTTTTTTCAGACTCCTTAAAAATGAAAAAATAGCCGAGTGATCTTGTCCTTATCACACTCGTTAAAATGGTTTTGAATAGACGTCTTGTTGGTACTAGTTTACCCCTTTTTCAAACCGACTAAGACTATCTTCGAAAAAGGTGCCCCAATGGAGTCTCCTTTTCTATTTTTTCAGACTCTCTAAATATGAAAAAATATTGAGCTTACCTTTTCTGGGCTTGTTAAACTTACATCGAAGGATGTTACCATTGTTTGTTTTGTTAACTGATTTTGCATACCTTATACGTTAGCCGTGTAGCACTTTTCTTCTACGTCTTAACACCCTTGGCCCCTGGAGGATTTTTCCCAAGTATCATTATTCTGAACATCAGTCTTGTCCTCACGCCTTGCACTTGTATGTTTGTAACACTCGTTCCTCCATTGTAACGTAAAAATTCCTTTATTAATTTTCCAAAATCATTGAAAAAGACAAAAAAAATCAAATATACCCCAAAAAGAGGAAGGGAAAAGTATTTTCTTTATTGGCAACATAATGAGTCGCCCTTGGATAAAGCACATCTGTCCGTCTGTTCATCAAACTATGGGATATAATACGACCTTAGGAAGTTGTTCTCGCTACATAGAGCTGTGTCCTCCTCCGTTTGGTTATTCTTCCAAACATATAGAGAGTTTGCGTTGCCTCTTACTTCGTAAACTTATGATCAATTCCATGCTGCCTAAGTCTCATCATTTGTCGTGCTATTGTCCAAGGGAAGTTTCTACTAATCCTGACTCGGCCCCTCTTGAACGTCCAATCAAGTCTTTGTTCAAAATCAATGAAGCCTTCAGTCTGATCATCAAGATTCTCTAGTCCATGACCGACAAGCCATCGAAAACCTCTGGGTAGTGAAGTCGTATACTCATATTACACTCCTACCCGAGTTTTGAATATTTTGAAGTTGTTGCTCGAGATCTGAAGCCCTCATCTCCAAACATCAGGCCTTATCAGCTTCTACGAAGATGGATACTCTACATGTATATCTTTTGATTTCGAAATGTAGCTATGTTGTGTACTGTTCGCGGCTACACTTTATGTCACATACCCACTACAGAGATCAAAATTTTTCGTTTATTTCTCAACGATCAGAATCCTCGGAGTCCTAACGGGCTTAGCGCAGACCAGCTCTTTCCTTTATCCATGTCCGCTCACAGGACCTTTTCTTCTTTCACGGCCCAAAGGATTCTAACGTCCTTCTATTTCCTATATGGAAAAATTATGCATCCACAGAAGCTCTCCACTAAATCTCCCCTTTAAAGCTGGGAAATCGGACTTCGCGAGGTCGCGATTCCCGTGATCACGTATTTGTGTCTTGTGATTTCCCTGAAACCCGATGTAGGTCAAATGCTGACCCTTTGCGTCCCTATCGAGGTTTCTCCTGTTGTGAATTCAACACTTGCGAGGTCAATGACACTCGCATTTCCAAGCCCCGAACCCCGATGGACCAAAACACTAATACATGCCTTGACAGGTTTTCCCTTCTGGTTAAACTCTGGCCCACATGACCGCTAATCCATAAGACCACGGTCTTAGCTCCTGTTGGTATTTTGGACTTCGCGGGATCAAAGTGTATGGACACTTTGTTCTCAGGATCCCTGATCCTCCAATACACCGTTGCGCTGATGCACGCAAGGGTTGACCTTTCAACAGTAGCCTCACCTATCGCCTTTTCGGATATCGTGGGAGTAAAGTGTATGGACACTTCATTCTCAAGATCCCCGATCCTCCGATACCCGATACGTTTCTTTACGCTCTATCCCTCCTAGATATGCCCTCGGTTTACGTGACCATCATCCACAAGACCTCAGCCTTATGTCTCCAATCGAGGTTTGGGCTTTCCAATGTTGTGATACACGTAACCATAGGACTCACGATATGCCGAATCCCGATACGTTCACTCTTGGATTATGCCCTTCCTGATTATAGCATATTCCATGTGACCTGCTCTTATATGACCACAGCCATATGCACCTATCGGGGTTTCGGGTTTCTCAATGCCCCAATGTACATGTCCCCGGGACTTGCGATATGTCGATCCCCGATAAAATCTAGATCCTCTGACATGTGTCCTATCCGAGATCTACGGCTAGGATTTCCTCGCTAATGCCTGTGGCCCACACTCCCTCGACGATTGGGAAATCATGTTTCGGAGACTCGTGATTTCAAATGTAATGGTTCACAGAACTTTCGAAGTTCCGGACCCCGATGCGGGGTAACACCTGTCCACCGTCGACTCTTCCATGGCCCACAAACCATAGCTGTCGGGATATCATGTTTCGCGATTTTGCGGTCCTTGATACACCGTTCCCTTTATCTCCAGAAACCCCGTAGTGCCGAACTTCGACTTCCTTCAGATTCTTGACACGTGTTCTGCCCGAGATGCATGGCTAGGATTTCCTCAGTGTTTCGAGACTCGAAAGTTCTTGGATTTCTTAACTCCTGGAACCCCGATACCTCAATATCCCGATGCCTTTCTGAATTTTCCCACTTGTCAACTCGAATCCCCGGTATCCAATATACCGATGAATTCTCAATCTCCGACATGTGTCCTTCAGGGATGGACGGTCTAGATCTATATCGGGACTTTCACCATGGAGTGTCCCGATCTCTTTTCATCAGGATTCCCGGAATCTCGAACACTGATTCCTCGATACCGACTCCTCTCTCGGGACTTTGGCCCTTGTTCACGAGGCTAAACCCTCCTACATTTCCTAACAGATCCAACGACAGTCAGGTCCTTTAGCTAAGATCTGACGGCCCAGATCTATCCCCCGTCGCGCACCCTCCCACTACTCTCTGGACGTGGAAGAACCAACGGTCCAGATACTCCCACAGACCTTGGGGATCTACGGTCCCGATTTCCTCGCTATTCACGAAGATAGAGGGAAAAAGGGCAAGGTATGTAACACCCTTGTTTCTTTCCTCAATCCAACGGTTGTGAATGAACAGAAGTCTTCCGACAGGATCTCGTCCGTTGATTCGTTACTTATTCCTATGCTGCTACCTTGGGAGTTTTAAGAGGTTCATTCTTCCTCGTACAGGGTTGTTAAGACTTGCACAGCCAAGTCCTTTTTACAGGTTCTTGGTAAACCTTTCCAGAGGGGGAATCTCTATGAAGAGATGTATTCTGAGGCATTCTGGGAGACAGATAAGGGGAAACAACTTCCCGAGAATGGGCTAGAAGTCTGACTTGGTTGGACTTAAGCATAATGAAATTCATTTGTAAACATAGGCCATGCATGGTTTTTCTGTTATAAGCATATACAACTACTAGTACTGATTAAACACCAGACAATCATTCTTATAATGAAAACATTCATAGTTCCGCAACTTATGATCATAATTATTAAAAGACATATATCTCAAGGTGCTAGAGGAAAAACACTTATCAGAAATACCACCAGGGTTAAGTAACTGCTGAGAGGGGTGCTCGTTTCCACCCAACCGTAGGCGTAGCGACTCCCAATGGATTTGCCACTAGCCACCCCCAAGCTGAGACCATGATGTTGTGAGACTGTATCTCTCTGTCTGCCAGTGACCAGGAGCGAAGGTTGCAATCCTTCCTCTCTGCTATCACTCACTCTGCGTAATGCCAGAGTTCCCCTCGCGTCTGCCCCAATCGCTACTATCCCACGCCTTATCCTCTCGCGAGGTTGCGTGTGGCGCGATTATCCTCGCACTGATCAGGCCTGACAGCTCTACGGATGGGCAGTTTACCTTCCCATCCCTCATTAAGCCATCAACCTACCAGCCTGCGGAACATTTAGTTCGGGGCCAGCGAGCCGCTTTTGGTTCTCCGGGCCAGTGAAGTCCAAATACGGTAATAAATTCTCAGTGGAAGTTAACGCCACCTTTTCAGGTGCCTCCCACCTCCATCGTGGTCTCTTTTTCTGCACATCTCCTCTCAGCAGTCCTGCAATAAATTCAAAATTTTATTCACATTCGTTGACCTTTTCCTCAAGGTCTGTTTACATCACATATTCATATTCATGAGTCCGCCATAGTTCCTAGCCAGTCCAGTTATATTTACAAGCTGGGGGAAACAAGGTGTTACAATTCCCTCCCACTTAAAAGGGAAGATCATCCTCGATGTTCTTATCTACTAACATGAATTGCATGTACATAAGTAAAAAAAATTGGATATGCCTGTCTCATGGCATCCTCCATTTCCCATGTAGCCTCATCTGGGCCAAAATGTTTCCACTGCACCTTGACCTGTGAAATGGTTCTGTTCCGGAGCAGAGATTCCTTTCTGTCCAATATGCATTGGGGTTCTGGTAGAAATTCTCCCTCCGGTTCCACCTGGATCACAGACCAGTCAATTATATGATTAGCATCATGTACATATTTCTTCAATAATGAAACATGGAAAACATTATGTGCTTTTACTGTGGGAGGAAGTGCTATCCGATAGGCTACAGGTCCCACTCTTTCTAGAACCTCAAAGGGTCCACAATACCTGTTACACATCAAAATTACTCAGCTGGATAAGTGTCGCATGTCCCTCTCAATTGTCGTAAGTGTCACACCTTCCTTAGAACTTTCACAAGTGTCGCAGGTTGGTCACAAGTGTCGCAAATGATGTTCAGACATACTGCCATGTCAACGACACTAAGGAGACACTTATAACATCACATATGCCTGATTTGAAGAAGGAGAACTAGTTTACTGAAGTCAAATAACTCTTGACACCTGAAGAAAGCCCTGAAACAAAGGTTTTGAGGAGGAGCGCTCCCCTATTTCAGCCCTAGAAGTGCTGGCGCTCCCCTACAAGGCTTCAGGGAGCGTTATAACGCTCCCCAGCCCCCTCTGAAGGAGCGTTGCTCATCTTGAAGGCGTTGGCGCTCCCCTAAATCTTACCAGGGAGCGCTATAGCACTTTGATGCCCCTTCTAAGGGAGCGCTGCCTAATCTAAGGTAGTAGTTGGCCCGTTGAGGAGAATAAGGGGAGGATCTTTCAAGATTAGGAGGCAGTTGTGTTCGAATTCTTGGTTTCATCAAGAGATCCCTGATCTCAGGAGAAGGTTCCCAACTTGTTCTAAAGATAACTCAAGAGGTTAGGCTCCTCTTAACCTATATAAACAGACTCTATGATGGTGGAAAGGGGGGAAGAACTGAAGATATGAAACTTATGATCTTGGAGAAAATTCATAGTCAGCCAAAGGAGAGTGATCAGTGAAGCTGTTGTTATCCAGGTTGTGGATCTTTCAGGCAAGGGTTAGACGAAGGGGACTTGACGAAGCTGTCGCATTCGCATCTACGATTGTAAGTACTCTTGTCGTTATTCTCATCAATATGACACGCTTGTCCTGTTTCTTTCTAGTTTGTGTCTAATGTCACATGAACTTATCATTAATTGATAGATCTATTTTCAAGCTAATATCAATAGAGTAGGAAGTGGTCGTATCTTGTTTTGTCCGCAGAACTCGGCGAGGAGCAAAGGATTGGAGCGCAACTCGGAGCGTGCAGGGACAAACATCGATAAAAGGTACTTCTATCATCCTTCCTTCTCATGTGTTAGTTTAGATAGATTTGAAAGGAAGTCAGTGTCCATGTTAAGCATTTTCTATCTAGAGTTAAGGTCAAGCTCTTAGAGGCGATCTACCTGTCTGCAGGGAGATTTTCCTACAACAGAAACTGGCGACTCCGCTGGGGAGATAGCCTCAAATCAAAACTTCTTGTTTTGATTTTCTCCTCATTGACCTTGTTCTGTCCCTTGATTGTTCCAGACCTGGTTCACTCCTCTTTTGATTGGTTTCATGAGCTGATTGGCTCCTTACCTTATCACACTCAGCATAATTGTCGGAATTGAATTGCATATTTTTGATTTTTTGACATTTTTGGGGTTTTTTTACCCTGGCGCCCCTGTCCTAGTGTTAACAGAGTGCCAGTGCTCCCCCATATCTTTTCACAGAGCGCTATAACGCTCCTTGCCTTTGGCAACAAAGCGCCAACCCTCTTTGGCCCAAAAAAGTCTCTAGAATTGCTTTTTCTGGGTTTTGCCTCTGTGTCTCCTCTATTGAGTAGCTTTGTGAGTCAATGTTTCTTCCCTTTCAGCCTTGATATCTGTCTTTTTGAAGAATAAACATCTTGTTAGTTGGATCTTGTATCCTTCTTCACTATTTTCATTGAGTTTTTCCTATTGAGTGAAGTTTGAAACCCATGCATTGTTTTTCTCTCCTCATTAGTCGAGTAAAAAACCCTGGTGAAGTTCATCAAAGGTTTACAGACCTCTTTATCCCAACTTCAGTCAAGGTCGTTGTTCTTCAACTTTTTCTTTTGGGTGTGAAGTTTGTTTTTCTCTTTGACTGTTTCTTTTCTTTCACTTTTCGTTTTGATTACTACAAAAGGGTGTATTGTTTGTGTAACTTTTGCTTGTGCTAGTTTGGTTTTCATTCATACAAGGAATATAATTAGCAAGACGAGCATTGTGTTGTATTGATCATCATTCATACGCAAACAATAAAAAATATCTTTATGATTGATTGTGCATATTAGAAGGCATTTAAATGTTTTTGCAATTACATCAGGATTTGATTGAGAAAAAGAATAGTTTGAGGACACTCCGTATTTGTGCTTGTTAGTGAAAAGAACTTTCTCTCTCCCTTAAGATAGATGTTCATCGAAAAGAAATGATTTCTTATCATATTTGATGCATTCTTTGGGTCTGAGTCATAATCCCATCTGTTTCACTTCCATGCACCTCTTTGCGTAAAAGAACAGCCATAAAATCAACGCTAATTAAAATTTATCTAGAACTTTTTCTTTTCTAGGATCCTCCACCAACAGTATACTAGGCTTAGTACTTTGGATTAGGGATGTGAGCATAACTCTCCAAAGTTTCCAAAACAAACACTAGCATCCTGAGTTAGGGAGAGTCAAATCCAGTTATCGTATAAGTCTGCCTAGGATCCCCCTCTCACATAAGGGTTACGCACGAGGTCGCATTCGGGTGAGCTACTGGGACTAACCCTCTGTGGTTTAACTGATTGTGGTGGTCAGATCATATTATGGGGATCACTTTGAGGTAAATTCACAATTACTGCGTGGAATCCTTTTGGTTGATTTCGGGCTTGATACCCTGCCCGAACGTTCAGATCGGACTGTCGACTATTTCCACCCAGGGGTTGACTGCGAATTGGTAACCTTAGTGGCCATAATCTTTAGGGTCTTACACAAGGTGAGGGTGATGGGAAGTCTCATTGTACCTGGAGCAGACATTGGTCAAACTCACTCGGGCTCCTTGGAGGGTAAATCCACAATTACTGCGTGGAAGCTTGCACCAAGGTGTAAGTCTGTTAAGCAGGTCACCATTGTAACTGTTCCACCCTATCCCCACCCCTTCTGGACTTGTTGGATTTCATCACCAACTAGTGCAGTCATCGAGAGAAGGTCCTCTTTGCTTGGTTGTGATTCTTAGATTCTATTAGTGTATGTTGTTTCTTTTACTTAGTGGACATTAGGTCGAGTCAGTATCAATGGCATCGAATCTTGGGAGTACCAATGGAGGAACTCCTTCTTCTGGGGAACCTTATACCTTTCCTTCATTTGGAAACTTTGGTCCTCCATATGTTGCCACACTGAGTCTTCCAGGACTCACTATTGAATTACCAGTTTGGTTGTTTCCCACTCCGGTGATCCCAAATCCTCCCAATGTTTCAGTTGCACCTAATACTTTGAATGTCAATACACCACCCACACATCAACCTCATGTCGACTTTTCGCCTTCTTCGCCCATAAATTCTCCTTCCATTTATCCTTCTTCGCCTAGTGAAAGCTCCAAAGCAAGTAGCCAGGTTGACAGAAGAAGAAGAAACAGAAAGAGAAGAAGAAGAAGAGCCCAAAAAGGACCAAGGCCCCAACAACATCAGATGTTGGCTCTAAGAAACTAGTTACTGTTAATAGTACTGGGAGTGTTGATGACATCAACAAGATTAAAAGGAAGAATCCAAAACCCAAATTCCCTTGCAGCCTTTGTAAGGGTGACCACTTTCTGAGGGATTGTCCCAGTCTTACCCAGGTCTTAGAAATGTGGTCCTCCACATCGTCGGCCTCTATCGGTCATGTCGATGATACCCCGTCAACTAGTGATGTTCAGGTTGGTAAGAAGAAGAAAACTGTCAAGCTCCCTTGCATGTTATGTAAAGGTAATCATTACTCTCACCTTTTCCCTCGTATGGATGAGGCTTCTTCTCTTTTGGAAAAACTTCAACTTCCAAAAGGTTATCGTAAGCTTTCCTCCGACCCATCGTTGGTTGATGGACTGGTCAATCCAGCTCCATCCCCGATTAGTCCGGTTGATCAGGTGGTCAATCTCATTTCCTCTTTGATTGAACCACGAACCCAAGTAGCTGATCCAGTTCCATCATCGATCAGCCCCACTCTTCATCAAAAGAGTGACACCAAAGTGGTCGATCTGTTTTCATCCTCGATCGATCCCACTCTCCCATTAGAGAGTGAAACCAAAGCGGTCAATCCATTTCCACCCATCGACTCCATTCTTCCCTTGGAGAATGAAACTCAAGTGGTTGATTCGTTTTTTCCATCGGTCGATCCCATTCCTCCATTGAGTAATGTCAAAGTGATTGATCCAGTCCCTTCCTCGGTCAGTCCCACTCTTCCTATGAAGAGTGCTAAAGTGATCTATCCAAGTCCACCATTGGTTGATACAATCCAATCATCAATCGATTCTACTCTCCTTCTAGAGAGTAAACCCAATACTGCCCATGTTTTTCTCGTTAATACAGACTCTATCGTGTCGGGGGACATTCCCCCTTCTCCTGCGAAACCCCCTCCAAGTAATGAGGCCATCCTTTTTTATTGGGGTGTGCTAACTAGACCTCGTCTTCCCTCTCATGTTCCTTTCCAGATTACAGTATAGGTTCATGGTCGGGACGTTCCTCAAACGCTGATAGATGAAGGTGTGTCCATTAGTATTTTGTCTTTTGTTGCTTGGTACGCTTTGGGTTGTCCGCAGCTTGCACCGGTTACACAGAATCTGTTAGCTTTTAACAGAAGAACTAGCCAACCTTTAGGGATCCTTCCTCAGTTTCCTGTAACTTTGGGAAGGAAAACTGTCTTTATCGATGTCATGGTAGTCTGAGACCCCTTGGATTTCGCTTTACTCCTTGGGCGGGATTATGTCTATGCTATGAAAGCTCTTGTATCCACCCTTTTCCGTGTGATATCTTTTCCTCACAATGGAAGAATTGTGATTGTTGATCAACATTCATTCATCGGCCCTGACTGGGTTACCTCCCTAAGTGGTTCTTATATGTAGACAGTATCACCCCCACCGCATGTCAATTATGTGGTGTTGTCTCCCGTGACTTCAACTTCCGATGATTTGGATCTGGTAGTTGACATGGTGATCTCTTCGGTAGGGTTATTGGAGTCCGATCTCCTTACTCTTGTCAGGACCCTCGACATATGTTCCTTCCCGAGTGATCATCTTCCATCCGACGAAGATCTTTTGGAAGCCATGATCGAGTCTTGTCCCTTGACATGGTATCCTTCCATAGCGTTATCCTTTTGGAAGCCATGATCAAGAAGTAACCACAAGCATAGTTTCTTTTCTCTGTGGCAAGCTCGTTAAAAAATGAAACAGAGGCCACTAGCTTTCATGCTGGGGGGCATGTCACGAGCATAGTTTCTCTTCTCTATGGCAAGCTCGTTAAAAAATGAAACAGAGGCCACTAGCTTTCATGCTGGGGGCAATCTCGAGCATAGTTTCTCTTCTCTGTGGCAAGCTCGTTAAAAAATGAAACAGAGGCCACTAGCTTTCATGCTGGGGGCATAACGAGCATAGTTTCCCTTCTCTGTGGCAAGCTCGTTAAAAAATGAAACAGAGGTCACGAGTATAGTTTCTCTTCTCTGTGGAAAGCTTGTTAAAAAATGAAACAGAGGCTTTGAGCACAATTCTTTTCCTATGTCAAGCTCGTTAAAAAATGAAACAATCACCTCTCCCTTCAAGTTGAGTCTTTCTCCATATCTCGTAGATGTCGAGTCGAGTCTTTCGTTAGGTCTCATTTTTGAACCTTCATTTCATCCACCTGTATCCTTTTTCTCCATATAGCACAGAAATTGGTGACAACCTCAAAGTCAGTGGATGAATTGAAGCTTGGGGGGCATGTCTCCAACCTTTGATGATCATTCTGGAGATAAGTCACCAGCTTTCAAGCTGGGGGCATACTGAGCTTAGTCTTTGTTCTTTCTCGTGCTCGTAAATATGAGAACGTAACCGGGTAAACTTTTATCTCTTTTTCGGACCCGTACGGATACGAACACACGAAAAAGGAACCCCCCTGGAGTCTCCTTTAAACCCTTTTCAGACTCTCTAAATATAAAAAGATTGTCGAGTGATCTTGCCTCCTTTCACACTCGTTAAAAGGTCAGAAAGGGCGTCTCTCAAGCGATAGTTTAACCCTTTTTCGGTCTTGTTGGACTACTGTACGAAAAAGGAACTGAGAGAGTTCTCTTTTAAGAATTTTTCCAAACTCTATAATTCTGAAAAACCTTCGAGTTTTTTGTCTTTGGACTCGTTAAAACACACATTGACAGGCCCATATGGGAATGAACCCTTATTTCTTCCGGTTCGTTAAACAAAGGAAGAGGAACTTATCGAAGGTGAGTTATATCGAGCATGTGTTATCCTCCTCGAGCTCATTAAATCAAAAAGAGGTACTCATCTATCTGGATGGGGGAAAAAATTGAAAGGAGCAAGCCAAGCAGTCTCTTGAGAACATCATCCAGCACTTCTTAGAGTCGCCCTTGAACATGGAACTTTATCATCTACACATATCATAATCTGATGAACCTCTGCACTGAGCCAATTCTTTGAGTTCCTTTCACTCCTTCAGGTCACCCGACGCAAGTCACAGCACCCATTGCATAGTCTTGGTCCATGTCATGTTTTGTTGTTGTGCCTCAGTGTTCAAGGGAAGTATCCACCTCTAGAGTCAGCCATCCCAAGTATCTTGCCTCAGAACCTTTGTCATTCCATGTCCATCTGATCTTCCAATTACATCTCCATGTCCATTTCGCGTCGTTGATGGGGGATACATCAAGGCCCTCCCTCGACGAGTCTATTCATTTCGAATTCAACATGTTATCCGGGAATCAGACTTAGAAACTAGTTATTACTTTGGGACCTACATACCTCAATGGAAGGCCTCCTCACATTCGACAATGGGTTTACATCATTGACATCTGATCGAATGATTCCACGGATGTTCGACCGCAGCTCATCTATTCACATTCACTGGAATGTACTAGGGTACCTTGGGAATCATTGACATTAATGGTGATCTCCCTCGCACTTGTTAACGGTTCACACCATTGACTGGTAATCAAGTGGTTTCTGCCATGTTCGACATCAGGACATCTATTCACATGGTTAGAATCG
>ML798488.1:96538-118943 GCA_009831015.1 Picea engelmannii | reverse complement strand
GTACTAGGGTACCTTGGGAATCATTGACATTAATGGTGATCTCCCTCGCACTTGTTAACGGTTCACACCATTGACTGGTAATCAAGTGGTTTCTGCCATGTTCGACATCAGGACATCTATTCACATGGTTAGAATCGTACCACGTTGGGATTGGTAAGAAGACCCTGGGTTGAGTGATCACTTAGATATATGCTTTGCCCAGGCTGCGAAGGAATTTCTATTGGACAAAGAACACATACACTGTCACATAGATCCACTTTGTATTGGTCGTGGCTATGTCTTGTCATCTTGTAGATACACTGTGTATTCTTCGTGGCTACGATCAATCTGAGTCATCAGAGTATAGATCCACATTGTATCTTCGGTGGCTATACCTTTTTATCAATACAATTATGGATCCGCAGTGTATTTTATGGCGGCCATATCCTGCTAAGTCTTGATCACCCAAGCATAGGTATGCCTGCCTTGGGTTTTGAAATATGTCATGATACTTGTTGGATGTTTGTGTGCAGCTTCTGTCAGGTTCTCYGAGTCTATACCCTTGCTTGGACATCTACAAAGTACTTCAGTTATCAGTTGGCATCTTCTAACTTCATACTTTGGGGGGCATTCTGTTACACGTCAAAATTACTCAGCTGGATAAGTGTCACATGTCCCTCTCAATTGTCATAAGTGTCGCACCTTCCTTACAACTTTCCCAAGTGTCGCAAGTTGGTCACAAGTGTCGCAAATGATGTTCAGACATACTGCCACGTCAACAACACTAAGGAGACACTTATAACATCTCATATGCCTGATTTGAAGAAGGAGAACTGGTTTACTGAAGTCAAATAACTCTTGACACCTGAAGAAAGCCCTGAAACAAAGGTTTTGAGGAGGAGCGCTCCCCTATTTCAGCCCTAGAAGCACTGGCGCTCCCCTACAAGGATTTAGGGAGCGTTATAATGCTCCCCATCCCCTTCTGAAGGAGCGCTACTCATCTTGAAGGCACTGGCGCTCCCCTAAAGCTTACCAGGGAGTGCTACAACACTCTGATGCCCCTTCTAAGGGAGCGCTGCCTAATCTGAGGTAGTAGTTGGCCCATTCAGGAGAATAAGGGGAGGATCTTTCGATATTAGGAGGCAGTTGTGTTCGAATTCTTGGTTTCATCAAGAGATCCCTAATCTCAGGAGAAGGTTCCCAACTTGTTCTAAAGATAACTCAAGAGGTTAGTCTCCTCTTAACCTATATAAATAGACTCTATGATGGTGGAAAGGGGGTAAGAACTGAAGATTTGAAACTTATGATCTTGGAGAAAATTCACAGTCAGCCAAAGGAGAGTGATCAGTGAAGCTGTTGTTATCGAGGTTGTGGATCTTTCAGGCAAGGGTTAGACGAAGGGGACTTGACAAAGCTGTCGCATTCACATCTAAGATTGTAAGTACTGTTGTCGTTATTCTCATCAATATGACATGCTTGACCTGTTTCTTTCTAGTTTGTGTCTAATGTCACATGAACTTATCATTAATTGATAGATATATTTTCAAGCTAATATCAATAGAGTAGGAAGTGGTCGTATCTTATTTTGTCCGCAGAACTCGGTGAGGAGAAAAGGATTGGAGCGCAACTCGGAGAGTGCAGGGACAAACGTCGATAAAAGGTACTTATGTCATCCTTCCTTCTCATGTGTTAGTTTAGATAGATTTGAAAGGAAGTCAGTGTCCATGTTAAGCATTTTCTGTCTAGAGTTAAGGTCAAGCTCTTAGAGGCGATCTACCTGTCTGCAGGGAGATTTTCCTACAACAGAAACCTCTTAGAGGTGATCTACCTGTCTACAGGGAGAGTTTCCTACAACAATACCAGGGTGCCAACTTGGCACAAGATCCCATTTTCAGGGAACTCCTTCTGGGATTAATTCTGAGATATACATGGTCTCCCACTTTGAACTCTCTTGGAGTTCTCTTTTGGTCAGCATAACTTTTCTGTCAGTTCTGGGCGATCTTCAGATTTTGTTTTATCTGAGCTACTTGTTGTTCCATTTCTTTCAAAATGTCGAGTCCAAAAGAAATCATATTTACATTATTGCTCCAGCTGATTGGAGTATTACACGGCCTACCATAGAGGACCTCGAAGGGACTCATCTTTAAGGATGCTTGGTAGCCGTTGTTGTAGGCGAATTCTACCAATGGCAGGTAGTCTTCCCATTTTCTGGGTTGATGCATTACATGCATCCTTAACATATCCTCTAATATCTGATTCACTCTTTCTGTCTGTCCGTCGGTTTGAGGATGATAGGCGGTGCTAAACAACAATTTGGTCTCTAAACCAGCCATCAACGATTTCCAGAAATTGGAAGTAAATTTTGTGTCTTTGTCGGATATTATCTCCCTCGGCATACCGTGCAGTCGGAATATCTCTTTCATGAATATTTGGAGGTTGATTTAACGGGGATGAAATGAGAAGACTTACTCAGTTTATCCACCACTACCATAATGGCGTCATTCTGTTTGGTTGAAGTTGGCAATCCAGTGATAAAATCCATGGAGATGGTTTCCCATTTCCATTCTGGGATGGGTAAAGGGTGTAATCGTCCTGTTGGGTGTCAATGTTCTGCTTTAACCTGTTGGCATTCTATGCATTGGGCCAACTATTTATCTATGTCTTTCTTCAATCCAGGCCAATAAAATTGTTTTCGGGTGGCAGTGATCATTTTCTGGTATCCTGGGTGACCAGTGTATGGTCCTTTATGTAGTTCATCCATAATGAACCTCTTCAAGTCGTCACAATTTGGAATGTACAGTCTATCTCTATAAGTGAGCAGACCTCCTTCGGTTATCTGGTAGCCGTCATACTTTACTACAACGGGTTCTTGTTGTAGGTACAAGGTCACAGTCTGAATGAAGGGATCTGTCTCTTATGCATTTTTGACTCTGTTCTTGACATCCATCTCGCAGGTACTCACCGCTGCCAGGTGAATTGTTTTCATGCTTCTGCTAAGGGCATCGGCCACCCTATTTTCCTTTCCTTTGATGTGTTTGATTTCAAAGTCAAATTCGCTAAGGAGGGCCATCCATCTAGCTTGTCTAGTATTGAGCTTTGGTTGGTCAAACAAATACCGTAATCCACAGTGATTTGTCATAAGTACAAATTTTCTTCCCAAGAGGTAATGCCTCCACATTTTTAAGGCATGCACTATGGCAGCCAGTTCTAGATCATGAGTCACATAGTTGACTTCATGTTCATTCAATTTTTGGGATTCATAGCAGATCACCTTTCCTTTCTGCATAAGTACTCCTCCAAGCCCTTCCTTACAGGCATCTGTGCACACAAGGACGTCATCTTCTGGGTCAATGATTTTCAACACAGGTGCATGGGTTAGTAGATGTTTCAAGGTTTGAAATATTTCTTCACATTGCTGTGTCCACAGGAACTTTGTCCCCTTCTTCTGGAGGGCAGTGATTGGACAACCAATCTTGGATAAATCTTTTATAAATCTCCTATAGTATCCCGCCAATCCCATAAAGGATCTGACGTCTGAAACATCCTTTGGGGTAGGCCATTCCATGATAGACCTGATCTTGTCAGGATCTACCGCTACCCCTTCCTTGGACAGGACATGTCCCAAGTAATGTATTTGCTTCTGAAAGAAGTCACACTTGCTGAATTTAGCATAGAGTTGATGCTCTCTTAGCACTTGCAGCACAAATATAAGATGCTCTTCATGTTCTTCTCTATTTTTGGAGTAGATTAATATATCATCAATAAAAACTAGTACAAATTTATCTAAAAATTTGCTAAGTACATTGTTCATTAAGCACATGAAAGTGGCAGGGGCATTGGTTAACCCGAATGGTACTACCACAAACTCATAATGACCATACCGTGTCCAGAAAGCGGTTTTATGGATGTCTTCACCCTTGATTCGGACTTGATGGTAACCCCACCTCAAGTCAATTTTTGAGAAAATAGACGCACCTCCCAACTGATCGAATAGATCATCGATCATGGGTACTTGTTCTTTATGGTTACTTTATTAAGTTGCCTATAATCTATACACAGTCTAAGGGTGCCATCCTTCTTTTTCACAAACAGGACTGGTGCTCCCCATGGGGACACGTTGGGTCGAATATAACCCTTATCCATCATTTCTTTCAATTGTAATTTGAGTTCCACTAACTCAGGTGTGCTCATTCGGTAAGGTGTCCTGGACACCGACACCGCTCTTGGTGCGAGCTCTATCGAGAAGTCAATGTCTCTCTTCGGAGGTAGACCCGGTACCTCTTCTAGAAACACATCTCTGTATTCTCTCAGGATAGGATGATTATCAGGGCTTGGTTTAGCACCTTCGATTGTTTTCAACACCTGTATTGCATATAGGGGACATCCCTTTCGACAATACTTTCTCATTTGCAGGGCTGATATTTGTCTCACCGAGACCAATTTTCGGATCCCTTGAAGGGTTATCCTTTTTCCTTCTTTGTTCACACATTCTAAGGTTTTATGGTAACAATCAATTTTGGCTTTATGGGCGGCCAGCTAGTCCATACCAATCAACAGATCATATGATCCCAGGGGTAATACATTAAGGGTTGCTTGGGTGGGAAATTCACCCAACATTAACTGGTAGGCTGGTATGGCCTCTACCACCTTTCTTTTAGTGCCAGTGGCTAACTGTACCAACCATGGCTTGGTTTTTTTTTGTGGCTGTAGCTTACATTTATCAAGAGATTTAGGGGATATATAACTCAAATTTGAACCAGGGTCAATCAAAACAAACACCAGATGGTTGAGAATCATACATTCTATTTCCACTACTGAAGCATGGTTATTATCCAAGGCTGCATAAATCTGCGACACACTCCTTGCCAAATCATTGACTGTGGTCGCTTCCTGAAGGTTATAAACTTTCCGACTGTTCTGTTGTCGGTGTGGACAGTCTCTCCAGAGATGCTCTCCTCTGCAATCCCAGCATTCCAAAGGTTTCCTCTTTAAGTTATCAGTCTTTATTGGTATAGTTCTAGAAGTTTTATTTCCATCCACCGAGGGAAAGTTCTGTTGGAGTACACTCCGGGTTGGAAAGTTCATTCTGTCGTTCTTCTTGTAGTTTTTCAATCCTGAGGATTTGATCCCCTTTTTTTGAAATTTCGAACCACCTTTCTGTTTCCAGTCCCCACAAGACTCTATCCGAGGTCCATATTGTTCATGACAATATGTTGCTTTTCGAATAGTGTCTTCTAAGGTCTTTGGTTCGTCGAATTCAATTCTGTTCCGGTATTCCTTGGGCAGCCCACTGATGAAGCATTGTGACTTCGCCTTCTCTGCTTTGATGTAGGGTACATATCTCAATAAGTCGAGGAATTTGTTGACATATTCCTCTATAGTGAGTTGTCCCAGTTTGAGTTCATAAAACTCTTTAGCCTTCTCGTCGAAATATTTTTCCGACAAATACTTCTTCCGGAAGTACTTTTCAAACTGTTTCCAAGACAAGTCCTCCTCGTGGACCCCTTTCATATTTTTAAGGTCTTCCCACCAGATGGAAGCTTTTCCGTTCAGATTGAAAGTGGCCACTCGGGCCTTCAAATTTTCTGAAAAATCATGGACTCTGAAATATTTCTTCGGTCCAAGTAGCCAAGCCTCAGCTCCCTCTCCCTTCTTTATCTCACCGTCGAAGGAGGGAGGTTTGGCCTTTCTGAATTCCTCAAATTTATGACTCTTGGAAGTCTTTTGTTTCTTCTATTTTCTTTGAGAATAGGAACTGGTCCTGCTGCTGAAAGAGCCTTCTGAATCGCCAGCTTCCTTCTCAATGGAATCATCTGGTACTGGTCCTTTACCTCTAAGGTGGACCTTTCTTGAAGTGCTTCTCTCAGTATGGTCACTGACACGACCATGTTTCTGTACTTCGGGTTCATGCTGCATTTGTCATTGTAGGTCGGATAAGATTTACAGTAACACTGCATTAATTTCAGTTTGCTTTTCTTGTTCTTTCATCATCCTTTCATTGTCAGCCTTGCAGCTTTGCAACTCAACCATGAAACTCCTCACAGTCTCAGCTAGGTCTAGAGGGGTTCCTATTTCTCTTCTTTCGTCAGACTCTTCGTCTCTGTTGTGGGAGCCTTCTCCCACCTCTTGGTGAGTTACCATACTCTGCGTCTGTAAATTTCCCGCGGCTGATCGTCCGCTTAGGTGAAAAGACACATGTTGATTGTTAGTCAAGAGTTAGATATATTTTTAAAATCTACGCATAATTTATATTTTCACATGTATACCTGTATAATAGGAATTTTTCATTTGGGGTTTTAATCCTTATCTATCAACAGTCTTAACTTAAAACAGGACAAGAAGGTTCATGTCCCAGATTACAGTTTCATCCTACAATCCTTCTTCCTAAGGGGAAAACGTGGATGACTATGTCTCCTTACGCGGCTCATGCCTGAGCCCAAGCAGGCCAAGTGTTGTAACCATGCTCTAATACCAATTTGTCACATGCCCACTACAAAGATCAAAATTTTTCGTTTATTTCTCAACGATCAGAATCCCCAGAGTCCTATGGGGCTTAGCGCAGACCAACTCTTTCCTTTATCCACGTTCGCTCATAGGACCTTTTCTTCTTTCGTGGCCCGAAGGATTCTAACATCCTTCTATTTCTTATCTGGAAAAATTCTGCATCCACAGAAGCTCTCCACTAAATCTCCCCTTTAAAGCCGGGAAATCGGACTTCGCAAGGTCGCGATTCCCGTGATCACGTATTTGTGTCTTGTGATTTCCCTGAAACCCGATGTAGGTCAAACGCTGACCCTTTGCGTCCCTATCAAGGTTTCTCCTGTCATGAATTCGACACTTGCGAGGTCAATGACACTCACATTTTTGACCTCCGAACCCCGATGGAGCAAAACACTAATACGTGCCTTGACGGGTTTGCCCTTCTGGTTAAACTCCAGCCCACATGACCGCTAATCCATAAGACCATGGTCTTAGCTCCTGTCTGTATTTCTGACTTCGTAGGATCAAAGTGTATGGACACTTTGTTCTCAGGATCCCCGATCCTCCGATACACCATTGCCCTGACGCACGCAAGGGTTGACCTTTCAACGGTACCCTCACCTGTCGCCTTGTTAGATATCGCGGGAGAAAAGTGTATGGACACTTCATTATCAGGATCCCTAATCCTCTGATACCTGATACGTTTCTTTATGCTCTAGCCCTCCTGGATATGCCCCCAGTCTATGCGACCATCATCCACAAGACCTCAGCCTTATGTCTCCAATCGAGGTTTGGGCTTTCCAATGTCGCGATACACGTAACCACATGACTCACGATATGTCGAATCCCGATACGTTCGCTCTTGGCTTATGCCCTTCCTGATTATAGCATAGTCCATGTGACCTACTCTTATATGACCACAGCCATATGCACCTATCGGGGTTTCAGGTTTCTCAATGCCCCGATGTACATGTCCCCGGGACTTGCGATATGCTGATCCCCAATAAAATATGGATCCTCTGACATGTGTCCTATCCAGGATCTACGGTTAGGATTTCCTCGCTAATGCCTGTAGCCCACACTCCCTCGACGATTAGGAAATCGCGTTTCAGAGACTCGTGATTTCAAATGCAATGGTTCACAAAACTTTCAAAGTTCCGAACCCCGATGTGGGGTGACACCTGTCCACCGTCGACTCTTCTGTGGCCCACAAACCATAGCTATCGGGATATCGTGTTTCGTGATTTCGCGGTCCTTGATACACCGTTCCCTTTGTCTCCAGAAACCCCGAAGTGTCGAACTCCGACTTCCTTCAGATTCCTGACACGTGTTCTGCCCGAGATCCACAGCTAGGATTTCCTCGGTGTTTCGAGACTCGAAAGGTCTCGGATTTCTTAACTCCTGGAACCTCGATACCTCAATATCTCGATGCCTTTCCGAATTTTCCCACTTTTCAACTCGAATCCTCGGTATCCGATATACCGATGAATTCTCAATCTCTGACACGTGTCCTTCATGGATGTACGGTCTAGATCTATATCAGGACTTTCACCATGGAGTGTCCCAATCTCTTGTCATCAGGATTCCCGGAATATCGAATCCCGAATCCCCGATACTTACTCCTCTCTCGGGACTTTCGCCCTTGTTCACGAGGCTAAACCTTCCTACATTTCCTAATAGATCCAGCGGCAGTCGGGTCCTTTAGCTAAGATCTTACGGCCTAGATCTATCCCCTGTAGTGCACCCTCCCACTACTCTCTGGACGTGGAAGAACCAATGGTCCAAATACTCTCACAGACCTTGGGGATCTATGGTCCCGATTTCCTATCTATTCACGAAGATAGAGGGAAAAAGGGCAAGATATGTAACGCCCTTGTTTCTTTCATCAATCCAACGGTTGTGAATGACCAGGGGTCTTTCGACAGGATCTCGTCTGTCGATTCATTACTTATTCCTATGCTACTACCTTGGGAGTTTTAAGAGGTTCATTCTTCCGCGTACAGGGTTGTTAAGACTTGCACAGCCAAGTCCTTTTTACAAGTTCTTGGTAAACCTTTCCAGAGGGGGAATCTCTATGAAGAGATCTATTCCGAGGCATTCCGGGAGACAGATAAGGGGAAACAACTTTCCGAGAATGGGCTGGAAGTCTGACTTGGTTCGACTTAAGCATAATGAAATTCATTTATCAACATAAGCCATGTGTTGTTTTTCTGTTATAAGCATATACAACTACTAGTACTGATTAAACACCAGACAATCATTCTTATAATGAAAACATTCATAGTTTCACAACTTATGAGCATAATTATTAAAAGACATATATCTCAAGGTGCCAAAGGTAAAAAACTTATCAGAAATACCACCAGGGTTAAGTAACTGCTGAGAGGGGTGCTCGTTTCCACCCAACCATAGGCGTAGCGACTCCCAGTGGATTTACCACTAGCCACCCCCGAGCTGAGACCACAATGTTGTGAGACTGCGTCTCTCTGTCTGCCAGTGACCAGGAGCGAAGGTTGCAATCCTTCCTCTCTGCTATCACTCACTCTGCGTAATGCCAGATTTCCCCTCGCGTCTACCCCAATCGCTACTATCCCATGCCTTATCCTCTCGCGAGGTTGCGTGTGGCGCGATTATCCTCGTGCTGATCAGGCCTAATAGCTCTACGGATGGGCGATTTACCTTCCCATCCCTCATTAAGCCATCAACCTACCAGCCTGCGGAACATTTAGTTCGGGGCCAGCGAGCCTCTTTTGGTTCTTTGGGCCAGTGGAGTCCAAATACAGTAATAAATTCTCGGTGGAAGTTAACGCCACCTTTTCAGGTGCCCCCCACCGCCATCGTGGTCTCTTTTTCTGCACATCCCCTCTCAGCAGTCCTGCAATAAATTCAAAATGTTATTCACATTCGTTGACCTTTTCCTCAAGGTATGTTTACATCACATATTCATATTCATGAGTCCACCATAGTTCCTGGCCAGTCCAGTTATATTTACAAGCTGGGGGAAATAGGGTGTTACACTTTATATAGTTATATGACATGGATCTACAGTGTATTTGATTGGTAGCCATGCGTTTATTCTATCTCGAGCATGGGTATGCCCGCCTCAGTGAGACATTTGTTATTTTGCAGATGGCGCCTCCTGGTTCCTGGTCCCTGGGCTCACTTGTTCGGCACATCAGTAAAGATTGGTAATGTATTTCAGCCATCAGATTCTCTTCTGACCTCACACATTAGGGGGCATCTGTTATAACCCTAATTTGCACCATACATGCTTACCTGGCATCAGGACATTTCAGATCTCTTCTTTGCCAAAACACTACTAAACAACTCTTCAAAAACTCCATTTTTAAAAGTCCACGCTAGCTGGCCCAGTACATCCCACGTGGATCTATAGTGTCCACACTAGTTGGCCCACTACAACCCACGTAGACCTTCAGAAGCATGAAAAAAGGAAAGTTTCTGATGGAACACACAGCTTTGGGTGAGTTAACTAAATCTTTCGGCCATGCATGGCTGAGGGTTCATGCAAATACCTAGCTTCTTCTAGCCTATAAAAGAAGGGTTAGGGGTCCTATTTGGAGGAGGAAAAATATAGCAAAGAAACTCCACCCATTTTCGTATTCCCATTGTCCCAACCCTTTATCCTTCCTTGTGCCAAAGGATATACAACGAAAAGCAGTTGGAGGACAGTCGAAGAGGAGCCTAGGATCAGGTTCGCGGAGCGGTAGTCGGTCTCAACTTTTGTAAGTTGACTCATTCAAAGTAATAAAGAAAGTGCTTTTCCCGTCCCAATTCATGAGTTGTTCATAATTTTCTAAGTACATATTTGAATTTCTAACCCGTTATTCTATAGGTAGTATGCATGTGTAGTTGTTTCTTGTCTTGTATGCAGGTCAGCATTGGAAAGGAGAACCGCGAACAAGTAATCAAGTGTGACAAAGGATCGACATCAAATGCCCAGAACGAGGTAGGTTGATCTAGCCATGCATTTACTAAAAAGAAATGGGATTTAAGTCTGGGGACGAAGGTAGAAAGTAGATTTTCTATAGGTCATATCTGCATGCAAAGTCTAACCCTATTTGCTAGTCCGTAAGGAGATTTCCCTCACAACAAGGCACGTTTCGTCATAGAGGTTTGTTCCTTTTCAAAATTCTTATTTTAAAGATCCTTGGACCCTACCTTCCTCAACAACATATTGTGAAGGTGAGTTATATTCTGGAATGTCCATTCCACTATCATCATCAGATATTACGTATCAAGTTGTTCTTGAATCTTCCACCAATTCGGATCCTGTTACGTCGCAGATGGATGAGGAGGATCATGTTCTAGAGTCTCTGTGGGCCACTTCATTGTCTTGTTCATGTGACTACCTCGATGAGACTTTGCCTTCGGATGAAGATATCATCGAGGCCATGAATGTTTTTGATAGGCCCTGGGATGATATGCATCATCAATCTTATTTTCTCCCAGATCTTGCTAGAATCGAGCAAGATGATTTTAGATCTACTTTGAGAGAGATAGTCGGTCATGCCGTAGTTCCACTTGATACACATGACATTTATGCTAAAGGAAACATGGTGAGTATCTCCCCTACCGTCATGATCGATATCTCTCATATCCCTGGAAAGATTGAAAATGTATACATCGGTGCGAATTGTTCACCAGAAGAAATTTGATCTACGCTGAACTCTTCAAAGAATTCTGAGATGTATTCACTTGGTCATATGAAGAGATGTCACAAATCGACCCTCAAATTCTCAAACATGAGATTAAAACTTACCTAGATGCTAAGCTTGTTCGACAATGTATTAGAGTTGTCAATCCCCGGAAGGCCCCTACTATTAAGGTAGAGGTAGAAAAACTGCTTAATGTTGGCTTTATCTACCCGGTTCCCTTGACTAAATGGGTATCCAATCCCATTCCTGTGAATAAAAAGCAAGGAATGATCCGTGTATGCATGTATTTTCATGACCTGAACAAAGCCTATCCTAAAGACAACTTCCTGACACCCTTCATCAATTAGATTCTCGACGAGTGTGCGGGAAGCAAAGTTTTTTATTTCATGGATGAATTTTCAGGGTATAACCAAATTCAGATTAAACTCGAGGACCAACATAAGACGACATTTATTTTCCCTTGGGGTACTTTTGCATACCGGAATATGCCTTTCAGACTTAAAAACACCAGAGCAACCTTCCAACGAGCTATGACCTTCACATTTCACGATCCCAAGAATATAGTTGAAGCCTATCTTGGCGATCTTGTTGCTCACTCTCGTAAGAGAGTGGATCACCCTAAGCACCTTTGTCTAGTATTTGAAAGATGTCTCCATTATCACATCCGGTTGAACCCTCATAAATACATCTTTTGTGTTAGGTCAAGTCATCTTCTAGGATTTTTAGTCTCTGAAACCAGGATCATGGTAGATCCGTTAAAGGTTGAGGCAATACGTCGATTGCCTCCCCCGCGCACTATTCACCAACTTCAAGGTTTACAGGGGAAATATAAATTTTTACGACGGTTTATAGTGAACTATGCCAATATTACTAGGGGTTTCATGCATCTCTTGAAGAAGGACTCTCCTTTTATCTGGGATGAGCGAGCATGGGAATCCTTCGATGCTTTGAAGAAAGCCTTGGTATCGACGCCTTTGTTGAAGTCTCCAGACTACAATATATATCACTTGCTTTATGTCTCCGCATATGAAGAGACAATTGGTATGGTGTTGGTTTAGTAGGATGATGAGATCTGTGAGCATGCCATTTACTATCTTAGTTGAAACTTAGTCAGCCCTAAACTCAAATATTCTCATGTTGAAAATCTAGCTTTGGTTGTCATTCACGTAGTCCAACGATTACAACATTATATATTTCTTTGCAAAACTATTTTGGTTGTCGATGTCAATCCATTTCAATATGTCCTTACTAGGCGTATCATAGGGGGAAAGTACAATAAATGTATTGTCATTCTACAAGAGTTCGATCTCAATTTTGCTTCTGCGAAGTCCAAAAAATCACTAGTTTTTGCAGAGTTAATATGTGACTTCCCTCGATTGGATGAGGATGTTATTAATGTTGATTCATTTGTGGATGAACATATTTTCCTTGTCTCGTCATCAGACCCCTGTTATGGATACATTGTTCTCTATATTCAAACTTTAAATTTCCCTCAGCATCTCTCGCGAGATGATTGACATCATATACGATACCAAGCTAAGAACTACCTTATAGTTGGTGAAACTTTGTATCGTTGAGGAGTATACATTATATTCATCATTTTTTAACTCACGAAGAAGCCGATTCTGTTCTAAATGACTGCCACAGTGGGGCTTGTGGTGGTCATCTATCCAGGATTACGACAACCCAGAAAATTTTGCGAGCCAGTTATTTTTGGCCATCTATCTTTAAAGATTACGTCGAAGCAGTTAAGAAGTGTCACCCCTGCTAGGTGTTCATTTGGAAAATGCACTCACATCCAACCCCTCTCCATCCAGTCACTACCATCGGTCCGTTCACCAAGTGGGGGGTGGAATTTTTGGATTGCAACCTAACTTTGCCTGGGGGGCATCAACACATTATTGTGGTCATAGAATACTTTAATAAGCGGGTCGAGGCCATGCCTATAATTAAATACCATGTGAAGACTATTTCCTTCTTCGTATTCAATCAAATTATAGCCAGGTTCATAATCTCGAGTGAGATTGTCACTGATCATGGCAGACACTTTTAGAATGAAATGATGGCAGAACTAGCATCTAAACTGGGGTTTAATCATGGTCATTCTTCCCCTTACTACCCCCAGGAAAATGGACAAGTGGAGGTCATGAACAAGTCTCTCAAGACCATTTTGCATAAAACTATCACTCAGAGCACATTTGACTGACATATCATGCTATATCCCGCACTTTGGGCATACCAAACCTCGTTCAAGACTTCCATCAGTTTTTCTCCTTTCCAGTTAGTACATGGTGTGGAGTCAATCTTACCTATTGAATGTAAAATCCCTTCTCTTAGATTGGAAGTTGTGCTCCTACCTGACACTTCCGATCTCGAACAATGCCTCATGCACCTAGAGAGTCTAGATGAGCAGCGTCAAGACGCCTCTATGACTATCGAAGCGAATAAAAGACGTGTCAAGGTCCAATATGATAAGTCTATCTGTCCTTGGTTGTACGCTGAGGGTGACTTGGTCCTTCTATATGATCAATCCAAAGAACCACTAGGGGTAGGCAAGTTCAAGCCCATGTGGCATGGTCCCTATATCGTGCAACGTGTCTTAGAAAAAAGAGCTTATGAATTAGAATATTATGAAGGGAACATGTTGACTGAGCCTAGGAATGGGCTCTATTTGAAAAGATATTACACTTGATCCCCAATCTTGGGCGTAACTCTTTATATACTAATGTAATTTAGTGTATATATCTTTTCCCTTTATTTTTATCTTCAACTTTCTTATCAAGTTTTTCCTTGGTTGGTAGATGTCAACAGAGTCTTCGGTCTACTTAGAATTCGCAGACAGGGCCAATCGTCATACACAAAACTTGGCTTCCTCCGCTTGGGTTGTTTACTCACCTGAGGGTCTACTGGTGCCTTCAAGTGGTGTATGCCTAAGTCCATCCATGAATAATGTGGTCAAATATAGCATCATTATAGAAATTTTTCAAAATGCCATTTCACATGGTATTCGATCTTTAGAGGTTCGCCTGGACTCCTAGTTAGTAGTATGTCAGTTGAAGGGCATTTACCGTGTGCGTGACCCTTATTTACTCCGACGATTCCTACAGGTACAAATTTTGGAATGATAGTTTGATTTTATTACTTATCATCACATACCTAGGAGTTCTAATTATGTATCTGATGCATATGGTAATTTTTTTTTAGATTGGCATTTGTCACATAACTAAATCAAAGAAAACATTCTCATCAATGCACACATTGTAACATAAGTTAAGCTGAAGAACCATGTTTTTATATATATTTCAAAAAATATGATGTTTATAGTACAAAATTGGGGCCAACACCCTCAATATACATATACATATGATCATACAATAGTCATGACATCTATACATGTGGCACCAGATGAGTTTCATGATAGAAAATTATGGCGTTTGTGAGACGCCGAAAGAGTCGCACCCAAGCATGGGGCACACCCACCACCTTTCGTTGAATAGCCTCTAGAAAATCCTCCACCTAAACCATAGGAATTATCTGTGTCAAATGATACATGTTTCCCTGCACGTTTTGAAGGACTCTCTTTGCATACCCTCCTGCTGCCTCATCTCCTTGGTGCCTACAATGATGTATTGGATGTCCTTCTGACCATTGTGGACCTACGTCTACGTCACATACATGTCTAATTAGTAATTAGCATCATCCAAAAATATTTTTGCTTTCCTATACAAAAATATAAAAAAATGAAATATTTAAAAAACTTTGACATACCTATGTCTCCGTAGGCGGACCCTGGTGGTAATGGCATGTTAGGATCTCCTCTGAAGTCAATTCCTACATAAGGGTAGTCATCCAGAGCTATCACCTTCCGTCTCCACCAGAAGAAGAAGTCATCATTGTAGGGTGTTGGAACCCTACCTCCCCCTTTCCGCCTCATCACCTCGGTCCTCTGTGCCATGGATGGATCGCGAGCTCCATGCAAAATAATATCAACTCTAGGTCCCAAGCCTGGAACCTGCTCAAAGAAAAAGCTACAAATGATAGAAGCAAACTTGAAGTTCCTTTTACTACCCTGTTTGCATTTTGTCAGCTGGCTCTTCATGTTGGCCAACAGTGAGGTGCACCATTTGTACACTGTGGGTCTCAAGCAATCCACTAAGTAGAACATAAGTGGCCTCGATTCCTGGTGCAAATAGGTCGATCCTATGATCCGTGTCAAAATGAGGAAAACAATCCTGAGACTAAGATTGTTTATCTCTCTAATGGGGAGTTGACTCTTGACCTTCTTGGTCCCTACAATGCAATGAGTGGCTATGTATTTCTCAATTTTCATGCCACTCCCAGCTCCGCTAGATTTGAGGTTGACCACCTCACCTAGACATGACAATCCCGTCAAGAAATAAATGTCCTTGACTTCAATCCTTAATGATTGTCCATCAAGGTTGAAGCTCTCACTATCTGGATCCCAGTAATCCATGAGCAACTGTAGAAATCTCACTTAGGCCGCCATACCTTTGAGAGACCAAAAATTGTATACCCCACATCTTTTCAAATCCATTTGGGCCCCTGGATCTCTCTCCACTACAACATCTACCTCCTTATGTTCTCTTTCTCTTCACTTTAGCACCATCCTGCAAGAGACAAACCCTTTTTTGAGTTAGCAACCTCAAAAAAACATTTTTCATAGACATATACGTGAGATGTAGTATACACAGTCGTGTATAGGGTTGCTTATATGCTGGTTGTTTTTTAAACAGTCGCGTATAAGCATGCGTATACGCGACCCGATGAACTGTAGCCTGCGTACACCTAAAGTTTCAAATTGCACTCTAAATAACTTTAAAAATGGAACCTAATTACAAAATCTAATCCACTAAAAAGAAAGAGGAATTCATTATGAGTTACCTGGTCCAGAGGGTCGTCGATTTCGTCGCTCGTAGCTCCCACAATCACCAGTTGAAGTTCGGAGGCAATTTGGTCCAAAATCCACTATTTGGGTAAAAAATACAAATGGTATAGTAAATTTGGTTTTTTTTTACTATTTATAGCGAATTTTTACCCACTTTGCATAGTTTCATCCAATATTTTGGCCTAATGGACTAATACGATAGTGGATGGAGTTGGTTTTTGTAGTTTTATCTAGGGATTCTTGTGGTTTTCAGCGCCATGTTGCCCATTCGTAACTTTGGACAGGTATTTTTGTTACCCATCATATAGGATAGATATCCAGTCCATCACGTACACGTGCATCGTCCTATGACTGTCACTCATATGCCTTAGGTACGAACCCATTTCATAGAGACACATAACCTTCTATTTGCAACTAGAAGTGTCGTTATCAAATGGTAGAGACTTACCAAACATCGATACCCTAGTTAGATCCTCTGCTTCATTCGGTGCCCATGAAGATATTTTTTTCATAGGACCAGGAGTCCCTTATAGTTAATACATGAATTTATGTTGAACCTCATTTCTTACTCAGAAACTTGCTGACCTATACCGAGAGGACTCCCAGGCGAGTTTGATTTAAGCTCTTTTCCGACTCGTTTTCAAAAAGACAAAATATTTATGAGTGAACTTGTCTCTTTCACACTCGTAAATTGGATTTGAAAGGACGACTATTTGGTGCAAGTTTATCCCTTTTTCAAACCAAGTATACTAAGATTACAAAAAAGGACATTTTTTGGCGTTTAGTTGTAATTGCATCTCATGCCCTTGCTTGCAGTATTGAGCCTATTGTTGGTTCTCGCTTTTGCATTATAAGCCTATCACCTCAGCAATTTGCATCATCGGCCAAGCAGAGCCTTGTTTATATCTTTTTCATCTTGACACCCTATACCTAGGAGGAAACATTCCCCCCAGTGTTCATATCCCACATACACCTCCTTGCATTGAACATAGGTATGTTCGACTGCTGGAACTAGTTTTGCTTACTTGCGACACTCGTTTCCTCCTTTGTATCATAGCATTCATTTGACTATGAAAAAAACAAAAAACAAATGGGCGGGAAGGGATATTATCTTATATTGGCAGCAGTCATGTCACCTTTGAACAAGAGCACAAAATATTTGAGTCCACTTGTCATCAAAATTTTGGGTTTAGCATGACCTTAGGAATTTGATCTCGTTACAGAGAGTTTACTCCCCCAACTGGTTACTCTTCCAGTCCCTATGGAGATTTTAATTGATGCCTCCTACATCTCAAAGTTTCATCATTGATTCTATGCTGCCATAGTCTTCCATATGTCTCATGCTCTTTTTCAAAGGATTTCTATCAACTTGTGTTGGCCATTCCTTAGAACTCTTGACTTTGCATGTCATCCATACCCTCAGTGTGTCTCAAAATCACATGATGTTGTAGTCCTATTGTGCACTCTGGTCCTACTTTCCTCATTGGTAGGTAACCTTGAACCCAGCCGTCGACATTTCATCATTGGTCATTGACTAGATGGTTTCCCTTATGTTCGACGGCAAGACATATATTCACACATTGGGATTTGTGCAGTGTCTTGGATTCCATTATCCCTATTGGTGGTTTCCTCTCCTTTGTTATCAATTTTCCTTATTGGTTGTTATTCAGAGGGTCTTTTTTGTGTACCACTTAGATCCGGCACACACGAAAGACACACAGGGTCGTTGGTTCGTGGACATGTTCTTCGTCTGATTTCATTCAAATCATCAAGCTCCTGCTTTGTACCTCGTGTTGAATTATGAGAGATGCCTTAATTCTCTCCTTTCATCGGGTCTCCTTCCATCGACTTTGGCTCATCTTTTCTGGAGACGAGACCTAGAGTCCTATGAGTACCTAGAGGCTTGCAGTCATTAGTTGCAGGTTCTCTCACCATCGACAGTTGGGAATGCATCAATGTCTCCTGATTGATGGATTGTTCAAGTGTTCGACCCCGACTCCTTTATTCACACTTGTAAGAATGTACTTGGTGCCTTGATACCTACTTTCATTATCAATAGGTTGTCTCGCGTTTGTTAACGATATACCTTAAAGACCGGTAATCAAACGAAGTTTCATTGTGTTTGAACTCAAATCCTTTATTCACACGATGTAGACTTGCACCTTTGGAAGATTATGTAGAAGACTTCAAGACATCAATTTATAGTCCCATCTTTTCTAAGTTGTTTCTATCTTTCATTGGACCAGTACCTATGTGACTTCAGTGATCATGGGAGATCAGATTGTACTCCATTGTATACAGATATCTTCAGATTAATTTTGAGACTGGTTTTACTGGGCCTTTTTCATGACTATGACATCCTTTGGCATGTAGCCACCTTTGTATTTCTTATTCATGGCCATGGAAAACTGTTTGGTATATTTTCACATGGATCTGCAGTGTAATTCAAATTGGCATCCATGTGTGCAAAATCAGTATAGATTGTAATGAGCAAATAGGTTTTCCAGTTGGGTCCCCATTACTCCATTTATGGGTCTTATAATGTATTTTTTCCATTGCAGATACTCCTCTAACCTCACACATTAGGGGGCATCTATTATAGAAAGATTTGCTTCACCCTATGCAAAATTGCACAGAAGGCCTTTTTCCATTTCTCTATGCAGAATTGAAGTCCCTTTTTGCAAATACTAGAGCTAAAAACATCATTTTTCCACATATACGTGCCCTACCTATAGTACAATATGCGTATATGTAGGTTACACCACTACAACCCATGTACATCAGTATTTGTGCCCAAAATTAAAAAAATGGTGTCAGGTTTCCATGTCACATCACGAGATCTATGCTCCTTGGCCTTCCATATACTGGAAACGTTCCGACTTGACCCTTCAGTTCCACTTGAAAGCTACAAATGAGCCAAATCCGAGCTATGGAAAGGAGGAGAAGAATTCAACTTTGAGAGCAAAGTTACTTTGGAGAAATTATTCACTTCATATTGAGTCTGCATCCCTTTGTCCTTTTAAGTCTGAACACATTGTTCAACCCCCAAGCTCTTCCCTACTTGTTTGAGAACCTCATTGTCTCTCTTATATGAGCTTGACTTTGGTGGAGTATTGAAGTGGTGGAGGCCCAGATGGAAGGGACTTAGTTTCTCGGTTTTGAACCATGCTGACACAAAATTTTTCAATTCATTCACTTTTGTTGATTACATTTTAATAGAAATACTATTTTCTCATCCAATTAATTTCTTGCAAATATTTGAATTGTTATTCCATGGGCATATTTGTTATGAATGTTGATGGATTATGCTATTGAATGTGCTAACATTATATATTATCACCATATGCTTTTGTTGCTTAGTTGTTGAGGACAAGTTGCAGGTGTATTGCTTTGACTCAAGTGCTCAACGGTGGAATTCATCGAACATCTGGATGAGGTAGGCCTTTTATCTTTTCTTGCTAGCATATTTGTTTATATAGCATATCTGATATTAGAGTTGATTTCTGCAGTCATTTCCATCTGTTGTGGTTCACCCCTAGCCAGAGAAAGATTTTCCTTGTAACACTCATTTATTTGGGGCTTTGTTTTGTGTTTGTTAATACAACAACAAGTGTAAGGAGGATAATGAATGATAAAGGGGCATTCATTGTAGTACTTACATATGAATAATCTACAATAGAAAACAACACATTTTGTTGTCTTAGCAATGATGCAAGTTGGGTGGATTCTCTTTCATGTCAATTTCCAACAACTGTATCTCATCTTTTAATAAGCATAATGATATTCACAAATTTATCAGGAAGTCTCTATTTAGGATAATATATTACTATTCTTAACATTGGTAAAGCTAATGACAAAGTCCAGACAATGTTGGTAAAACTGACATTTTTCATGAGACGCTTAAAGACTAAGACGCTTCGAGACCGAGAGTTTCCCACAACCCAGAGATGGAATAGTGTTTTTCAACGTTCCTAAGGTAAAGTTCCCTAAGGTAATAGTTTTTTAGGTCAAATTTCCTTAGTTCATAGTTGACCTCATGAACTTTGACCTCATGAAATTTGACCTCGAGATCTATGACATCAGAAACTTTGGACTCCAAAACTTTTACCTTGGAAACTATGACCTTAGGAACTTTGACCTTAGTAAATATGGTTTGAGGAAATTTGAACTAAGGGACTATGACATGAGGATATTTGACCTGAGGAACTTTCATCTCAGGAACTATGATCTTAGGAAGTATAGCTAGAGAAATATTGGATGGAATACTTCAATAATATAGTCCTCTTATGATTCTCATGGAATCAATAATCACTAAGACTTTACAAATCCCTTTTTGTTTGAGAGAAATAAGACCCTACCAAATAGAAAGTGCTTCTGTCTTGGTCTTGTTGTTCATGGTAATTTACCGAGTCCCCAAGCATATAATACAGATAATTTTTCCTTTTAGATTCATAGACAAACCCCACCCAAACACTTACCTCCCCTAGAACAATGTTTCTTAACCCCTATAATATAATAAATTTATTTTAACCAACCTTCATTATCCTTGAATTTAGTGATTACTTTATTGTACCACCTTATTAGCATAATGCTCAACTCAAGGAAACTTTAGATCTTAAAATATCTTCTATAGGTTATTTTTAGGCACCGTATTAAAATATTTCCCAAAGTTAATGAATCAACAAAGAAGATTAGTTTTATTATTTCAACATTCCTCTACAATAATCTTAAAAATTAATTAAATGATTCATGCTCGAATGATAGCTTCTAAAGATTATCTTGGGATTTAGCCATTTTTACCAAACTTTCTAACCAAAAGATAATTTTCATTTGTAAAATGATCTCATATAACTTAGCAAAAAGAGGACAAATCGTACTAGTTGTATAATTTTTTGTCGCCGCCTTTTAAAATAGGAACAATGAACCTTTCAATTTGAAGTTTAGAGCTAATTTTCGTTTCCAAAATGATCTCATATAAAATCAAAAAATGACAAATCATAATAGTCATATAGTTTGAAACATTATTTTTGTCACCACCTTTAAAAATAGGAACAATGAACCTTTCAATGCAAAGTTTAAAGAAACCTTGTTTCACTGGTATATTTAAATGTCTATAAATTTAAATTACAAGAACAAAACATCCATTTTTTATGATCTTTACTTAATCACTTTTAGTGATCTTAGTTTTTCCTTTTATTAAATGTTTTCCTTTTATCAAATTCATTCAAAATAAAAATCTCATAATAACATTGTATTTGTATTACTGTTATTCATAAGTCTTTTTATTTGCATTGCTTAATACATTTTTAAATACAATACAATTATGATAATCAATTTTTACATAAAAATGTCTATCCACCGCGTGTAAAAAATATGACTTTCACATACACAAACTTTGCTAAGTTCTAAATCTTACTTTTCAAAATTCATACCACATTCGCTAATGAAACTTTATGCAGGGTGGGTATTCTATAGTGGATAGATAGACATTTTTGTTTGCCTTTATCCATATTCAACAATATTTTTTTTTATCCATATTGAGCAATAAATTTTTTTATGATTAACAAAGTTAAGTTAATTTTTTATTTCATTATCACTAAATAATAATTTAAAAAAAATATATTCACATTAATATATTTTATTATGATTAACAAAACTAAGTTAATTATTTATTTCATTATCAATATTTTTAAATAATAATTGAAAAAAAATATTTATATTAATAAATACATTTCTACATATAACAAAATTATTATTTGAATTTTTATAAGTACATTTTACATTTAATAACTTTGAAAAGTGAATATCTCATTTCATTTTAAGTCTCAATTTATAATCCTTAAATAAAATATTATCATTAACAAGGGCACATTAAATGCAAAATCATTCAAATGACAATGACCTCGTTTACATGGATTCCTTGGATAATTGTTTGTTTTACGTTTAGACACCGTGAAATCAGATTAAATCAAAACAAAACATTTTTAGAGAATGAGAATACCCACACACTGAAATGAGATTAAATTGATACAATTTGACAAATACCAAAATTTTGTTAATTATAAAATAAATAGAAAAATTATTGTCGTAAAGGTAAATCAAAATTATTCAATAATCACCATTAGAAATTCAATATTTCTATTCTATAAAGTTTTATAGTAGTGTAACGTCCCATATTTTGACTTTAAACAGATAGAACTTTGATTGTACTCATCATAGTCATTCATTGTTTAGTAACTACTTGGACTTAGATATATTGATATAGACATTTGAGATGTGTGTATCTGAACCTATTTTAGGTGTTGCATAATGTTATTTTATTGTTATATGTTCATAACGATGATAGTTATGAAAATTGTTCAAA
>ML798488.1:77629-93665 GCA_009831015.1 Picea engelmannii | reverse complement strand
GATAAAATAGAACCATGGCTACCAATCAAATACACTGTAGATCCATGTAAAATAACTATAAAGAGTAGCCACGAACAATACATAGCAGAGCTACATCTTGAAATCAGAAAGATATACATATAGAGTATCCATCTTCCAGAAGCTGATTCGTCTTGATGGCTAGACTTCAGAGCTCGAGCAACAGCTTCAAAATCTTCCAAAACTTGAGTAGTAGTGTAATATGAGTGTACGACTGCACTACTGAGAGGTCTTTGACGGCTCGTCGGTCGTGGACTTGATAATCTTGATGGTCGGACTAAAGGCTTCAGTGATTTCGAACAAGGACTTGATTGGATGTTTAGGATGGTTAGGTATGCAGACAAGAGACATTTTGCAGAGGGGTCAACTCAGGCTTAGTGACAAGCTTCCCTTGGACAATAGAACGACAAGTGATGAGACTTAGGTAGCATATATGTTAATCATAAGTCTACGAAGCAGGAGGCAACACAAACTCTCCATATGTTTGGAAGAATAACCAAAGGGTGGAGGACACAACTCTATATAGCGAGAAAAGCTTACTAAGGTCGTACTACATCCCATGATCAAACGGATAGATGTGCTTTATCCAAGGGAAACTCATTATGCTGCCAATAAAGAAAATACTTTTCCCATCCTCATTTTGGGGTATATTTGATTTTTTTGTTCTTTTTTATAATTTTGGAAAAAGAATAAAGGAATATTACATTACAATGGAGGAATGAGTATTGCAAACATACAAGCTCAAGGCACAAGGACAAGACTGATGTTCTGGTAAAATGATACTCAGGAAAAATCCTCCGGCAGCCAAAGGTGTTAAGACGTAGAAGCAAACTGTCACAAGGCTGGTGGATAAGGTATGCAAATGCGGTTGATAAAACACACAATGGTAACGTCCTTCGATGTAAGATTAATGACCCCAAAGAAGGTAAGCTCGGTGGTTTTTCATATTTAGAGAGTCTGAAAAAACATAAAAGGAGACTCCATTGGGGTACCTTTTTCGAAGATAGTCTAGTCAGTTCGAAAAAGGGATAAACTAGCACCGATTAGACGATTCAAAACCATTTTAACGAGTGTGACAAGGACAAGATCACTCGGCTATTTTTTCACTTTTAAGGAGTCTGAAAAAAGATTAACTATGGACTCCATCAGGAATATTCTTCTAGACCAATTTAATGAGTGTGAAAGAATAAGGTCACTCGGTGATCTTTTCAATTTTAGGAAGTCTGAAAAGAGCTTAACTATGGACTCCGTGGGGGTTTCTTTTTCGTAAGTTTAGTCCCTCAAGCCCGAAAAAGGGATAAAATTATACCTGAGAGTACTCTTCTAAAGAACGGAAATTCGATAGAGTATACCTTTGTTCGTACAGTTGACCATCCGGACCGAAAAAGGGGTAAACTACCGCTAGACAGACGTGACTTCAAATTTCAGTTTAACGAGCATGAAAGGCCACAAGATCACTCGGCAATCTTTTCATTTTTAGAGGGTCTGAAAAGGGCTTAAAAGGAGACCCGTTTATTTTTGGGAGTCTTGACGGTGAGACAAAGAGCGAAGAAGAATCATGCACATGAGGCTCAAACTCACATTCAGGAAATACTATAAGGACTCCCGAGCCTACAGTGTTTTAGAGATGGCATGGAGACCGTAATGCAACCAGGACCTACCTAGGGCATCCATGTTCTGGTAAGCTCTACCACCAAGTTGCGACACTTCTAAAGAAGATATGATGGTTATGTGTCACAACCTGATGGGATTGATCCTATAACAGAGGAAAAAGACAATGAGACGCAAAAGTTGGCGTAATAACCTAACCTATATGCTCAAGTTGATTCTTGGAAAAAAAATTATGGACCGTCAAAATTTTCTCAAAACTCAAAAAAAGTGTCCCAATACCCGATCAAATCCCTCCCATATAACTCCTGAATCACTCTAAATGGTTTTTGGTATAAAGAAACTGATAAGGGAGGCCAAAAAAGTGACAAAAAGAGGCCAAAAAGTCTATAATAGAAGCTGGCAACTCATTATCACCATTGTTGATTTGGAAATTGACTCTAGAGCCAAAAGACCCCCTTTGCTAAAAATGGTGATTCTGGGAGCTACAGTGGACGAAACGAACTTCCGCTTGGACCAAGTAAGTACAAACTCCCTTATCTAGTTATTCAATTCTTCAATTTTGTCTTTAAGTTCATTTTTTGGGTGGGTGTCGACCTTAAAAAAGTCGGCCCTAGGTACACGTGGGTTGTCTCTATACAGGCCGCGTGTACACTCGGGCAGAGTAAAGGCTGCCCGCGTGTACACGTGACTGTCACCTCTACAGCTCGCATGGACCCCCCCCCCCTTTGTAGAAAAAGAATTAAAAGGCAAGTGCTAACCCTCCTGAACCTTGTTGTGTTGGCAAGATGTATGTCCAGTGGAGGGAAAGGGAGGATGAAGCAATCAGTGAGTTGGTTGCGGGAGATCCGAATGTCGTGGTCGTGTTGATGCAATGCGGTTTACTGAAGTTCTTTCTCTATCCATTTATGTGCGCACAACCAAGGATAATGAATGCCTTGATCGACTACTGGCACCCTGATGCAAAGGCCTTTATGTTAGAGGGGCAATCACTGGTGCCCACCACCGAGGATATCTATTTTTTGACTGGCCTCTCAAGGAGAGGGGAACCAGTCAACTTCAGGACATTTCCTGTGGGACCGAGTAAGATATCGGAACTGATAGTCGAGCACTGTGAGGCTGAGACTGATCATGCGGGCTCCCAGGTACCTATCAGTAAGATCACTAACCTATCTCTGTAGGCGTTATTATTACTGATTGGGCGGATTATCGGTTCTGCAGCCTTGCATCAGGCTTCTCGCGCACAGATGAATTGTGCGATCCAGTGCTTGAATGCATAGATTTTTAACTGGAGTACCACATTACTGGAGTGCATGAAGAGACAATTGGAAGATTACCGACAGCGGACACAAAGGAATTTCGGGTTCGGGATGATCTTGTGTTCATTTTTCTTTGAGAGAGTTCTGAGATTTAGCCCTCGGGAAGTAGTACGAGGACATCAGACCTCATTTCCTGCAGTGTGTAGACGGGCAGTGTTACTTCCACGACAGGGTGGTGGAAGGACCAATGAGTCCTTCGATGATGAATTCTTTACGTGGCTGTCGCGGAAGATCCCTGTGATCGAGGATTACCCATATGCAGGGATAGATTTCTCTAGAGATCCTAAGATACCTATGCCTCCTGGTGAGGAGCGAGGGGAGATGGGTAAGTCTCCACCTTTGTAGTTTTTTTTTTGTTTGCATATGTAATTTTTATGTCATTTTTGTGATATATATCATTTTTTTGTATGCCAGAGTATTTGACGGGTAAACTTTTGTTGCATGCAGATGTGGGACCCGTGCGACCTGTCGATTATGCACAGAACAGGCGTCGTCCTCGACCAGAAGCCGCAACTATCACCATCGGAGGAGCAGCAGTAGCAGGGAACCTCCCAGTCGGGGAGGCTGAGAGAGTCCTTAGATGATTTGAGTGGAACTTCACTGCACTCACTTGCACAGTCTCGATGGCAGAGATAGAGGACCTGCCTCCATCCATGCAACTTCATGTAGTGGGGGCACCTCGGACGTGGGTCCGATTGTTTAGGTGTTTATCCCATGATGTGGACTATTATAACAGGGCCCATAGGCCCTGAACCTATTTAGACTTTTTACATGCCATGAGCACTTACTTGTATATATTTTTTGAGGGCATAAGACCTGTGACTCATTATTAGTCCCATTTTTTAGGCGCTTGCGTCCATCTATGTACTCTGGTTGTTTTATGATGTTATATATGGTTTTTTTGATCTTTTGTGTCCTATGGATCACGTGTGAAAAAATGTATTTACATGCTTATGTCAACGTTCTTTCATATGTGTGCAAGATGCCAATCTAAAATTTGCTTAGCTAGAGTATCTGTAATTTGGTTTAATCTCCTAGGAACATGAAAATATGTAATATAATCAAATTTTCATTCTAAGAGACATACCCTAAGGAATCGTCGATGTAAAGTTGGATCATGAACTCGGTATACTCTGTTTAGCTGTGACACAACCAGTTGAGCGTCGAGATAAACCCGGAAGTGAGAGATACCCAATGACAAGGTGTCACGAAGAAACTCAATAACTGCACTATACTTGGCGAAATTATTTGTGGTGTCACCTAAGCATATACCTCTGGAAGATAACAACTAGCCCTGAGGTGTAAAGATTACCCAAGCTGTGGAGGCAAGCCTCTGCGTGTGCTGACTAGCACCATCTGCATACCCAACGAACACCTCGGAATCACCTGACATCTGCCATATTGACAAAAGATAACATCAATGACATGTCCATAACACTTAAAAGAAACTAAAAAGTAATAGTACAAAGACTATACATATGTTACAAAAAGTTACCCACAGTGACCTGTCTATGAGTAATACTTCTTGAGGTAGAGCCCATTTCTAGGCTCCGCCAAAGTATTCCCTTCAAAATCAACCAAAAGATAAGCACCCTTTTTTAATACCTCTTTTATGATGAAGGGTCCGAACCACATGGTTTTAAACTTGCCTGCCCCCAGGGGGTCCTTATCTTGGTCATAGACTAGGACAAGGTCGCCTTCAGAGAAAATCTGAGGATGAACGGACCTATCATACTGACACTTGACCTTATGTTTCTGAGCTTCGTTGGCCAGGGACGCATCGCGACGCTACTCATTGAGCTGCTCAAGGTGTACTAACCATTCTTCAAGTGGAGAAGTGTCTGGCAATAATTGTACTGCCAATTTTAGAGATGGGATCTGACATTCTATGGGAAAGACTACCTCCAGCCCATAAACAAGTTGAAAATGTGAGAAACTGGTTGCAGTCTTAACAGATGTTCGGTAAGCCCATAATGCCGAGTATAACATCAAATGACAATTTGACTTGGCTGAGTTGATAGTTCATTGTAGAATAGTCTTAAGAGTTTTGTTTATAGCTTCCACCTGCCCATTGGCTTGGGGGTAGTAAGGTGATGAATGCTCTTGCCGTAACCCAAGATTTGATGTTAATTCGGTCATCATTTGGTTCTGAAAGTGACTTCCATGGTCAGTGACAATATCTCTCGGGACGCTGAACCTTGCTATGATCTAGTTGAATAAGAAGAGAGTTGCAGTCTCTCCATCATCTTTAAACGTTGGCATAGCTTCGACCCACTTAGTGAAGTAGTCGACAGCTACGATGATATAGTGGTGCCCCCTTGCTGACGGGGGGTTGCAAGTAGTGTAATCAATCCCCCACTTAGGGAAGGGACCAACTGTGATGACATGAAACATAGGAGCAGGATGTGCCCTCATCTTCTGAGAGAATATTTGACACAGATGGAACTTATTGACCGATTCAATACAATCTTTGATAAGTGTCGGCCAGAAGTAACCTGATCGTAGAATGTTTTGGGTTGTTGCCAACCCAGACAAATGACCACCACAAGCTCCAGTATGGAAATCATTGAGCACGATGATGGCCTCCTCATGTGTGAGACAACGATGTAAGATGCAGTCTACACCTCTCCGATACAACGTATCATCGAGTATGAGATAATTCTTAGCCTAATGGCGCATCCGCCAAAGCTCGTCATGAGAAGCAGAGGTGGGGCACTTCAAAGTCTGGAGATAGATAAGTATATCTTTGTACCAGGGATCTAAAGATGTAATCAAAAACATATCTCCCCGGATAGGCGATTCGTCAGGCACAACGTCACCTGACTCAACAGGAAGTTCCGAAATAAGCTCTGTGAAGACCAATGACTTTTTGGACTTTGCTGAAACGAAGTCTAAGTCAAATTCTTGGAGGATGACTATCCATCTACTGATTTTTCCGCCTATAAATCGTCGTGTCAACATGTACTGGAATGGATTCACGACAACAATGACGGTGGTCTTGCAAAACAAAACATAGTGACGGAACCGTTGAACAGCATGAACTGCTGCCAATGCAAGTTTTTCGATATGAGAATAATTGAGTTCCGGTCCTACAAGGCCTTGGCTCAGGTAATAGATCACGTATTCTGAGAACGAATCATCTTCCTGAACTAAAACCATGCCAATGGTTGACTCTGCGGAAGCCAGATATAATAAGAAATCTTTGTTATAGTTAGGTGGTCATAGCAGAGGTGCGGTTGTGAGGGAGTGTTTTAATGCGTCGAAAGAGCGTTGAACGGCTTCGTCCCAGAAAAAAGGAACGTCTTTCTTTGGTAAACACATAAATCCCTTGGTGATTTCGGCATAGTTGGCGATGAAGCATCGTAAGAAGTTCGCCTTGCCTTGTAGACTCTGAAGTTGTAGGATTGTGCATGGGGGGGGAAACTGGATTATTGCCTCCACCTTAAGAGGATCGACCATGATCCCTATTGTTGATATGATGAAACCTAACAAACGTCCTGACGTTACGCAGAAGCTGCACTTGTTTGGCTTCAAGCGAATCCTAAAATAGCGACAGCATTCGAAGATTAGTCTAAGGTGTATGGGATGATCTGTTCTCTTGTGAGAGCATGATGCTAAATCATCTAGGTAGGCCTCAACTATATGCTTGAGGTCATGAAAAAAAAAATACATGGCCCACTAGAATGTGGCTCCAACATTTTTAAGGCCAAAAGGCATCTTATGATATGCGAATGTACCCCACGGACAAATGAATGTCATTTTATGTTGGTCTTCGGGTTTGATTTGGATTCGATTATATCCCGAAAAATTGTCCATGAAATAAAAGGCTTCACAACCAACACATTCATCAATGATCTAGTCAATGAATGGTGTTGGAAAATTATCTTTGGGACATGCCTTGTTTAAATCACGGAAATTGGTACATACACGAATCGTGCCTTGCTTTTTATTGACCGGCACAGGATTTGACACCCATTGAGTCAAATGGATAGGATAAATAAAACCTACCTTTAGCAATTTCTCAACCTCAATCTTGATGGCTGCTACTTTCTTGGGATTAACTGGATGAAGTTTTTGTCAAACAGGCTTGGCATCAAGATAAGTTGTGATTTCATGTTCAACTATTTTTGGATCGATACCTGACATTTCCTCATAAGACCAGGAAAAAACGTCACGAAATTCTTTGAAAAGATCCGTGTAAATTTGAATCTCTTCGGGGGAGCAATCTGCTCCGACGAAGACATTCTCCATGATGCTAGGGTTTTGGGAGATGTTGATTGGTATAGTTTCATCGATAGTCTCCATATTGCCCTCAACATAAATTTCATGTGTAGCTAAGAGATCAATAGGACACGGCGGATCTCCCTTCATGGTAACGGTGAATTCTCCTGCTTCGATTTATATGATCTGTGATGAAGATCTTCCCAAGGTTTTTCTGGACTAGTCATTGCTTCGATTATTGCTTCATCAGAAGGCAATACTAAGTCTAACAAATCGACGTTAGCAAGAGAACCCTGAGCCCAAATAGGCTCTAGAAGTGGATCTAACTCTTGTGCAGGATTCAGATCAGGGTTAGTTGAAGCTTGTTGGACTAAAGAGTACGCTACCTCAGTGGAAGACAAGGGCATGGACATGCCTGGGTGCCCTATCTCATCCATCATGGCTAATGGGTAAGGAAGAATCCAAGGATCCTCAAAGTAAGTCGTGCGAAACGACGAAACTTGAAAAATCTCAACCTTATGGTGATTAGATATAAATTTGATATCGTCGTGAGGAGGTGGGTAATCGAAGGTACCCATCAAGGATGGGCACAAACCAACTCCTACGTTAATGACACCTGGTTGAGGATTATCAATCATCGGGACCGTGGATGCCCCCAAAGCTGGGTCAGGTCTGGAGAAAGACAATTGATTGATCGTCACTATCTGGCCCTCGTGTGGAAACAACAAGACTCGGAAAACTGTAGCAACCACAGCTTGCACAGCATAAGTCCAACTCCGTCCTAACCAGAGGTTATAGTCGAGGGGAGCATCGACTACCTCTACTTCGACACACATGATTTTCCCTCCTAACTGCATAGGGAAAGAAGGAACGATGCCATGTGGTCGAAATGAACGACCGTCGAAAGCAATGAGGAGAGTAGGTGATGGAGACAAAACGGGCTGGTCAATGGCCTTCCAACATGCTAACGACATGATGCATGTCGAGGTGCCCTCGTCGACCACCGTGCGAAAGATATTCTGAGTAAAAATTTTCATGGGATGAGCCACTACTATCTAAAACGCTACGTGGTAAGGCAGATGAGGTTTTAAGTCGGTTGTATCTAACATGATGGTACCCGGATTACAAGTCTCAGTAGAGCCCAAAGCGGTTAACAAGGCTTTCCTCTGAGCAGGGAAGCTTTGGAGGACCTCCAAAGAAGACATCACACAAGGGGTTTGTGATAAATCTTCCACCACAGAGTAATTCTGGGCAGCCCTTGCGTTTGGGTTGTGAGAATCTTTTTTAAATGCACCCTTTGGAATGCGTGTCATTGTTTCTCCCAACGTCTTCTCAATCTATAGAGGAAGAGATGGGAGATAAGATTCTTTACCCTTCTGAGAAGCACTTGGTTTACTATAATCGTGTGCTCTATTTTATATGAAAGCATCACCCCTAACCATATATACGTTCGCGGATCAGGGATTGTTTGGAGGCGGGCAGGTTTCTTGGCTGCTCCCTTCTGTTCTTGTAGAGGCTTGAGTTAGATTTTTCCCATGTTGAAAGGGATTAGTCAACATTGCTTGTTGTTGTTGTGTGACAAACTTTTGGGCCTCTGCAAGTTGAGGACAAAGATGGGTTGGGTGGTCTTCTGTGCAAAAGTTTCATGGATACCTAACCTTCCATTTTTTTGTGTTGTCCCCACCAGCATTATCAATGGGTTTTTTATCCCCCTTACCCTTCTTTTGTGTTTTCGACTGTACGGTGTGTACTTCCGACGTTTGGGTAGGGGGAGAAGCCAAAGTAGTAGTTTGGCTAGCCGTTGTGTGTTTTATGGATAACTGTTGCAACTGCTTTGTCAATTGCTCAACGGGCTTGATTTGTGTTGAACCAACAATACCATCGGCATGTGGTCCAGCTCTCTGTCTAGTTTTATCCAATATCGAACGTGGCACATCTGGCAAGATGTTGTATAATAAACCAGACTGAGAATAGATGAGCTCAAACTGTTGAGCCCTCATGATGGCATCTTCTTCGGAGAAAAATCTGGATGTCGCGACGTCTTTGGATAACTGTGCGACCAAAGACTTAAGGAACCACTCAAGAAGGAATGTTGGTGGGACTGGTACCTTGATTAAACTCTTCTGGCATCTCCACTCTCGGATATGATCAGAGATATGGTCCGATGTTGTCTATTTGAAATTGGCGAGCAACTCTGTGCCAGTGTCATATCTCATAGGTAACTGTAAATGGTTAAGGAAGGCCATCACCAGTTCGCCAAAAGAAGAGTATCTTGAGTGATCAAGCTCAATGTACCATTTCGTGGCACTCCCAATGAGAGTACGTTGAAACAATCGCAACTGTATGGAGTCATCTTTCAATGAGTTAGATGAGCACCAAAGATGAAAGGTAGTCACATGATCACCTGGATCTTCATTAGGCTTGGCCTCGAACTTTGGAATGTTCAAAGGCAACTTCATCGGCATAGGAGGCCAACGCGGATCGTGACAAATAGGATTATTCAACAACCTTGTCAAATCTATCAAGTGTAAAGTCGCCAAGAATGGTAGTTTGGGTTGTTGCTGATAACCTAGGAAAAAGGGTCCTAGAGTTTGACTGGCACCAGGTTGCCAATAAAAGTTTGGCTGCTGGCTCAGATTCTGGTAGAAACCATAGCCCTGACCAGCGTAAGGATTTTTCATCTATGGAGACATCATTGGCTGATTTCCCAAAAAGGACATAGAGTGTTGGGCATGCATTGTATTCGAAGGAATTTGGGAAGGATTACCCCATGCCGGTCTCGTGGGGAGAGGCATAGTAATTTGTCCAGGGTTCCATTGATTGTAGAAAGAATTACCCCAGAATGACATTCCAGAGGAGGGAACGAATCCTTGTCCTGAATTCTAAGGTCCTACTATGTGTGCCCCCTATGTAGGAATAGTATCCTGCGCAGGAGTAGATTGTCCAAAAATGGGGTTACCCCTAGTCGGGAAACCGGCTGACGAGAATGTGTTGTTACCAAACGTTTTGTTCCAAGAAAATGGTGTCGAACCTACTGGCATACTGTGCAAAGGTGGTCCCTGACTCCCCGCTCCAAATAAACTATTGTGTGTAGGTTTCTCGGTGGATTGTTGATGCGAACTACCGAGTGAAGGGGACGAAGGAGGGATATGACCTCCTGCGTAAGGAAAAGCGTTAAAAGGGATAGGATTTCCCCCAAAGTGACCTTGCAGAGGAGCGCTAGAGCTCCCTACCCCCGGACCCAAAGTCTGTAAAGTGGAGTAGGTTAGTACAGAACTTGTACCTGAACTAGGCATACCATATGAGAATGGAAGGCCTATCGCACTAGGTGTGAAGGGGGTTGTGGCCACCGCCATAGAGGGGTTCGGTCCACTGTTCGACGTAGTTGTGGGTGAGACCATGGTGGCTCAGACCGACGACGGTAGGTTAGGAGATGACTCTCCTGTGGTGACAACCGTGATGGGAATTGAAGAATTCCCAGAAGAGGTAACAACATTTGTTTCCATTGCTGTGTGAGGCACTGTCTAGCGTTCGTGAAGTTGAATTGGTATAATAAACGGTGCCAAGATATCAGTGGTTAGGGTTTCAACCAAGCCAAGAGCGGCTACTTCAAGGTTCAAAATGGTTGATTCCTCTGGGGGTTGTTCGGGCACAATGGTTTGTAACCCGATCGCTTCAAAATACCCTTGTTGGTCTAGCTTCTACCTTAATGGTGGCGGGGGTGGCTCCAGTGTAACCGGCGGCAGGCCAAGAAGTCTTCGTGACCAGCAGAGCTTGGGATCCTCCACTATGTGAGAAGATCCAAGACACTCTAAGGTAGTCTAAACGTTCAAAAGTAACACACAATAAAAAGAATCCCCTAAGAGATAAGACAAGCAATCACTAAATTATTTGGAAGAACAATTACAACAACCAACACTAGAGAAACTTACCGGTGCAAGTGAAACTCGAACACGGAAGCACCCTCCAGGTATACTCTGTAAAGAATGGTCTGATGTCTGTCCTAGGTACCACGGTATACCCCCACAGTCACCTGTGTATGTCCCTAAAAAGATTGGCAACTAGGTTGCCAGCATGCGAACAGTCACCAAGCGGGTACAGTTGAAAGTCGGGTAGACCACAATGAGCAGGGTATCGAGCCTGAAACATGTCAAGGGTATCAAAAGAAAATGGTCTGGAAGACAACTGAGGACCTCGAATGGATTCGAGACCCACGAAGCCCCGTGGAAAATGCAAACAACGGAATCCCAAAACAAGCCCTCTATATGTGTTCTCCACTACGATTGGTCCGGCTTTGGAGGGGTTATCTCCGCTACCTTCCCGCATGCAACCTCGTGTTTATCCCCTGTGTTAGAGGGGGGTCCTAGATAACTTCCACGAAACTGGACTTAGACACTCCCTATCTCAGACTCCAATTTTTGGTTTTGAATGGCCTTGAAGAGTTTCCTCTCCAACCTAATCCAAGGCCCTAGTCCTGAACTAGTTTGTGAACCCTACAAACAGAAAAGTCGAGTAGATTTTAAAATTAGAGTTTCTTTTATGGCTTTGTCTTACATCAAGGGGTATGAGGGTGAAACTGATGATGTGTAAAAGACGAAAACAAAAAATGAATAAAAAAATTGGAAGCAAAACTTTTACTGAATGCAAAATTTCAACAACTTTTCATAAAGAAAGATTTTTAATTTTTCTAAGATTTTGGACAACAAACTCAAAGGAATTTCACTCGACTACGAGCTACGTATGATCTAAATGAACTGCCAAAACTTATGAAATAAAATACTTCTCCCTAGCTAATGATGCAGAAACACACTCTTCAACCAAAGAAGAAAATAGAAAGAAATTATTTATTTATTTATTTAAGTGCTAGTAAAGCAAGAAAGGGAAAATATCGACAAGCAAAAAACCAAGAAAAACAATTCTGGCTTAAAGCGCAGATCACAAAGAATCATATTAAAGAATCACACAATGGCAATTGTAAAAACAATGACTCCCACGCTTGTCTAAAAACCATAAGAAAACAAAATTTTTATTTTTTATTTTTTTAACAATGTTTTAAATGAGAAAAAGCAAGCTAAGGCTAAAAATAATCCTAAGCTACTGACTGTTCAAACATAGATTCAAACACCTGAGAGGAATACTTCTTATCAAAGGAGGGGATCACTGCCCCACCATGAACAAAAAGTAACCTGTACAAGCACGCGACTATCACTCAAACAGAACGCGTGCGAACGCGTGCTGAACAACAATAAAGGGCTTGTACATGCGGGTTGACCTTGTACAGGCCACGTGTATATCTAAACTCTAAGGAAAAATATGAAAATAGACAGACCAGACCAGGAAGAGACCTCTGGTATTGATAACCAGGATCCCTTGAAGGCTTGGATACTCTTTTTAACAGAAAAACAAATAATGCAAGGAAAAATAAGAAGGCAAAAAACAATCTGGGATAGGACTATTATCAAACAAGACTCATACAGAATTCCATAAAACCCCCTGAGAATGTGTGATTCTGACAAGGAAGAGGAGGATTTCCTCTAAGGTTCTCTGAACTCCTACATGCTACTGCTATCTCTACAGCTAGCGTTCACATGCGAGCTGTAAGAGGATAGGGCGCGGGTACACGCGTGCAGGCCTGGTGCAGGCCGCGGGTACCTCTATGTGTCCCAAAAAACACAGTCAAGCAAAAGTTAGGGGAAGCTGGTATGGAAAACCAGACTCCTTGCTAGCTCAGACCTTATAGAAATGAAAAGAAAATATAGGCAAGAAAAAACTAGTCTTTAAACTACCCAAAAAAAAAAAAAAATTCTAGGAACCCTAAAGAGTATTGTCCCCAATGGAGTCACCAATTCTGTTGTTGGGAAAAACACCCTACGGACTAGCAAATAGAGTTCAGACTTTGCATGCAGATTTGATCGAATAGAAATTACTTTCTACCTACATCCCTAGATTTAAATCCCCTTTTCTCAGTAAATGCATGGAAAGATCCACCTACCTTGTTATCGGCGTTTGATGTCGATCCTCCATTGTGCTTGATTACTTGTTTGCAATGCTCCTTCCAAAGATGACCTGCACTCAAGACAAACAACAATTATGCATGCATGCTACTTCTATACTAATGGGTTAGAAATCAAACATAAACTAATCAAACCATAGAAAGTTTCTGAATTGGGACTGGAAAATCATTCTCTTTATTACTTAAAATGAGTCAACTTACAAAAGTTGAGACTGGCCACCGCTCCTTGAACCTGATCCTGGGATCCTCTTCTTCTATCCTTCAACTGATTTTCTTTAAATCTCCTTTGGCATTAGGAAAGGATAAAGGGTTGGGACAATGGAATACGTAAATGGGCAGAGTTTCTTTGCTATATTTTTTCCTCCTTCAAATGGTACTCCTACCCCTTCTTTTATAGGCTAGAAGGAGCTAGGTTTTTGGATGAACCCTCATCCATGCATGGCCGGGAGTTTCAGTTAACTCACCCATAGCTTTTTGTTCCATTAGCAACTTTCCTTTTTTCGTGCTTTTGTAGGTACACGCGGGTTGTTGTGAGTCAGCTAGCGTGTACACGCGTATAGTAATGGGTCAGGGCACGTGGGCCTTTACACAAGAGTATTTTCAAAGAGTTGTTCAGTAGAGTTTTGGAAAAGAAGGGATATGAGTTGGCCTGATGCCACGTAAGCATGTGTGGTGCAATTTAGGGTTATAGCACATAGCAAGTGGTGCTTTTCACTTTTTCTTCTAGCCTCTATATCAGCAAATCCAATTCCTCCCTACATTTAATTGAATGTTTAATGGAATTCAATGGTATCATCATTGGTAATCCTTCAAGATTATCGAATATTGGGTAAGTTATGGATCTATTTGAAAATAGGTATCCATATAGTTCCATAGTAACATCCGAGTGAACTCATACATTCTTCTCAGTTCTTAAATAGATTCAACTTATGATTTTCCCTCCATTTAAATGCACCATGAGCAAAAGAAGGTTCACCATGGTATCTCTACCCTTAGAAATATTGTTCGGTAGCTCTCGGTCCCTCTCTGTGACATAAATTATGTTTGGGAATATCTTGGCCTCCGCTGATCCAAAATCCAGCGACCTAAGGATCACTTCAGGGTTTAACATCCCACTACAGTCCTCCACTCTAATCAATCATTATCCCCTTTAAATAGTGAATCAATCCTTGCCAGTCTCCATTGAATTCGGCCTTATTCTTATACCAGGCGTCGTTCATGGAATTGTCTCTAGGATCTGATTTGGTAGTTTTTATTCTCATTCCCGATGTCGTCCATGATTGAAACCCTCGACTATTCATTAACCCTAAACAAATGGGTATTCATGTAGCTCGATAGAAATGGGATAGATCCATGGTATATGTTAGGATGCAAGCATACACATTGATGGCTACAGTCTATTTATGCAAATGGATGGAGGGAACATCTAAGTATTCATGGATTGTATTCCCCTTAATTAATTGATGTTTCCACTATCATAACTTCAAGTTGGATATCTATACGGTCACCTAGTTTGGGTAAAACCTCATTCAGTGAAGATGTCGTTTTCGGGTGCTACACGACTCATGAGATCAGTGTGCATATTGGGAGCAACATAGGGTGCATTTACCTATCTATTTCTTCTTGATAAAGAAAGAAATATTATGTTAGCTTCATTCAACGTTAATCAGTATTGTCGGTAAAACGCTGTGGGATATTTCCCTTGCGAATCTGATCAATTTTTTGTTGACTCTCTCTCCCTTCATTTATCGTTTCTTCTGTGTATATTTTGTTTGTATTCTTGCCAACAAAAAGAGTGAGGGATTTGTTTCATTTTTTATGTTTAGGCATGTGAAAGGAGAGACTACGCACCAAAGGGATTGGTGTGTATCTCTGTTCTTGATAGTCTGTGCGTCCTCTACCCATTCGCCCTTCCAAGTAACCTATGGGCAGCACGTAGCACAAAGAATTAGCACCCACTCTAAGGTGAGGACAAAGAGCTTCCTACATAGAGACACCTAGATGTCTACCTCGCCATTAGATACCTCAGCATGCACCTTTGGTTAGAAGATCGTTTTCCCTTTTCCAGCCGACACCCTCAACTCAGATCAAGGACCAAACCTACATATGCCACTAAGACCTACAGACATAACCTACTTCCATTCAATGGATCTAACCCTGTACAATCCCTTTAGAGTAGCTTTCACCCTGTCGAAATCTGAATTAATGCAACGAATGAAATGGTCTGAAGGATTTCTCAGTGGAGGGAATGGGAAGTCGGCTTGTTCAAAGAACTTGTGGGAATATTTTGTTTCGCCAAAGTAGACAGTCTTCCCTCTAGAAAAGTGATATAGGTAATCAAATAAGGTAAACACTTCACTGTTGTGCTGGTGAATGGAAGCAATCACAGTCCTTCCATCGTGGGCTAGGAGGTTTCTAAGAGTTTGCGTCACGAATAACATTGAATCACTATCAAGACCAATGGTTGGCTCATCAAGAAAGAGAAAATGAGAGCGCATCAGAATCCCCATAGCAATGCTAACACGCCTCTTCTCTCCACCAATCAATCCTTGAAGATGCCAATTTATGATCGGAGTGTCCACACAGTCCTGTAGACCCATTTCCAAAATGGTTCTCTCAACAATGGTCATCTTTTCCTCTCAAGGCAATTTGTCTAGAAGCCTGATATGGGAAGAATTGTGGATTCACTCTCGAACCGTTAGACTCCTGATGAGGGTATCTTCTTGAGTAACATAAATGACAGTTCCATATGAAATTCTTGTTGGATTACTGAGAGGGGGGGTGAATCAGTAATAGCGTAATTATAATCCTTTTTCTCCAAATAATCCAAGTGTTATATCAATGTAGAATTATTATC
>ML798488.1:13023-24819 GCA_009831015.1 Picea engelmannii | reverse complement strand
CCGTAACAATCCATAAGAAACTCCTGAACCATGCTAAATGATTTGCAGTTTAGAAAAAATGACAAAAGGGTCAAAAAAATGACAAAAAGGGGCCAAAAAGTCTATAAATAGAAGCTGGCAGCTCATTATCACCATTGTGAATTAAGAAATTAACTATGGAGCGAAAAACACCCCTTTGCCAAAAGAATTGATTATGGGAGCTACAGTGGACAGAACGAGCTTCTGATTGGACCAAGTAAGTACATACCCCCCCTTCTTGCATTTCAATTCTTTATTTATGCATTTATTTTTGTTTTTTGGGTGGGCGCTGACCCATACAAAGGTCATTCCTACATATACGTGGGTTGTCCTAGGACAACCAGCATATGCCCGCGTGCAGAGAAAATACTTCACGCGGGCATACACGACTATCCACATTGTGGCCTACATATACCCTCTAACATATATAGGAAAAAAATTTTAAAAAGCAAGATCTAAACCCTCCTGAACTTTGTCAAATGCAGGATGTATGTTCACTGGTGGGAGAGAGAGCATGAGGAATTTTACTCTGCGGTCTCAGATGACCCTGATGTTGATGTTGCATTAACTCAATGCGGGTTGTTCAAGTTCTTCCAGTCTCATTTTATGTGGGCACATCTCAGGCTGCTAAATGCCTTGATTGATTACTGGCACCCGGATGTTGAAGCATTCATGCTTGAGGGACAGTCGTTGACTCCAATGACTAAAGATATATACTTTCTAACTGACCTCTCATGGAGAGGGGAACCAGTCAAACTTCGCACGTTTCCCTCCGTGCCTCACAACGCAGAGGAGTTGATTAACCTCCATTGCGAGGCAGGTACTGAAATGGTGGGCACTCAGGTACCAGTTCATAAGATCAACAACCTATTGCTACAAGCAATAGTGTTAATCATTGGGTGGATTACTGGATCCGCAACTTTACATCAGGCTTCCCATGTGCACATGAATTGTGCATTTCAGTGCTTAAATCCACAACTCTTTGACTGGAGTACAACTTTGTTGGACTTCATGAAAAGGCATTTGACAGAGTGTTGTATGCAGAGGCACAAAAACTTTGGATTTGCGACTATTCTTTGTGCTTTCTTCTCCGAGAGGGTGCCTAGTCTGAGTTTGAGAGAGATAGTGCGAGGGCACATAGCCTTCTCTCCATCACTAAACCGATGGGCAGCGTTGTTGTCGTGACAGGGGGGAGGGAGGACTATTGAGGCCTTCGACAACAATTTTTTTTCTTGGTGGGCGTGATAGATTCTAGCCATAAAGGACTACCCCTATGTCTGGATTGACTTCTCTAGAGACCCAGACATCACGTGCCTCCCGAAGTGGTACAAGGAGAGCTAGGTAAGCTTTGTTTTTTCAAATTTATTTAATTTTTATGTTTTTTTTGTATATATCATTTTTTTTTTGTATACCAGAGTATTTGACACTTAAGTATCTGTTATGTGAAGATGTGGGGCCTGTACCTCCAGTGGATTTTGCGAGGACCAGGCGACATCCTCGACTAGAGGTAGGACCAGCCACAGCCGGTGGACTAGTAGTAGTAGGGGGACCTCTAGCCGGAGAGGCTAAGAGAGTTTTGAGACGGGTGGAGCGGAACCTCACCGCTCTTACTCGCATAGTTCCTATGGCCGAGATCGAGGATCTCCCACTAGCTATGCAGCCTCATGTAGTTGGGGTACCACGAACTTGGGTCCATCTTTTCCGGCATTTGGAAAATGTCGTTTTTCAGTATAACAGTGCCAACATGCCCCATCCTTAGTTAGGTTGGACTACTTACGTGCCGAGGGCACTACTTGTATATTTTTTAGGGCATAAGCCCCGTGACTCTCACTGGACATATTTTTTAGGTGCTTGTGCCCACTCATGTACTCTGATACATTTTTTGATATATATATATATATGTGTGTGTGTGTGTGTGTGTGTGTTTGTGTCTTTTTCAGTCTTTATGGATTACATCTATTCTACAAATGTATTTACATGTGCGTGTGTGTGTGTTTTTCCTTACATGTGTGCAATATGCCAATCTAATATATGATTAGCTAGAGTATCTGTAACTTGATTCAATCTCCTAGGAACATGGATATACATAATGTAATCAAAACTTCGTTCTAAGAGACATACCCTAAGGAACTGTCAGTGTAGAGTAGGATTGTAAATGTGGTAAACCCTGTTTAACTGAGACACAACCAATTGAGCATCTAAATAGACCCAGAGGTGAGAGATACCATGCAACAAGGCAACACGAAGAAATTATAGAACTACGTTGTATTCGGCGACATTGTTTGTGGTGTTACCTAGACAGATACCTCCTAAAGATAGCAACTGGCCTTGAGGTGTGTAAATTACCCAAGCTACAGAAGAAAGCCTCTGAGTGTGCTAGCTAGCGTCATCTGTGAATCCAATGAACACCTCTGATTCACTTGACATCTGCCACAGTGAAAAATATGAAATCATAAATGACACACCCATAAAACCAAAAGGACAAAATCTACAAGAAAAACAATGTACAATAAATATACATATGTTATAAGAAGTCACCCGAGGCGACCCACCTACGAATAATACTTCTTGAGGTAGAGCCCATTTCTAGGCTCCACTAAGGCATTTCCCTCAAATTCAACCAGATGATAAGTGCCCTTATTTAGAACCTCCTTCACAATGAAAGGTATGAACCACATGGGTTTGAATTTGTCTGTCCCTAGGGGGTCCTTATCTTGGTCATAGACCAGGACAAGGTCGCCTTCAGAGAAAATATGAGGATGAATGGACCGATCATACTGAAACTTGACCTTTTGTTTGTGAGCCTCGTTAGCCAAGGCTGCATCACGACATTACTCATTGAGTTTTTCGAGATATAATAAACGCTCTTCAAGCGGTGAAGTGTCTGGCAATAATTGTACTGCCAACTTTAGAGATGGGATCTGGCACTCGATAGGCAAGACTACTTCCATCCCGTAAACGAGTTGAAAAGGTGAGAAACCGATTGTAGTCTTAACAGACGTTCAGTAGGCCCACAATGCGGAGTATAACATCAAATGCCAGTTTGACTTGCCCGAATTGATCATACGTTGTAGAATGGTCTTAAGAGATTTATTGACAGCTTCCACCTGACCATTCGCTTGTGGGTAGTACGGTGACAAATTTTCTTTCCGCAACCCAAGCTTTGATGTCAACTCGGTCATCATTTGGTTTTGAAAGTGACTGTAATGGTCAGTGACAATCTCTCTTGGGACGTCGAACCTTGCTATTATCTGGTTAAACAAAAAGAGAGTTGCAGTCTCTCAATCATCCTTGAACGTGGGCATAGCTTCGACCCACTTCGTGAAGTATTCTACGGCTACGATGATATAACAGTGCCCCCTTGTTGAAGGAGGGTTGCAAGTAGTGTAATCAATCCCCCACTTGGTAAAGGGACCAACTGTGATGATGGGAAACATGGGAGAGGGGTGTTCCATCATCTTCCGAGAGAAGATCTGATACGGGTGGCAATTTTTGACTGATTCAATACAATCTTTGATTAATTTCAGCCAAAAGTAACCGGCTCGTAAAATATTTTGGGTTGTTTCCAACCCAGACAAGTGACTGCCACAGGCTCTAGTGTGGCAATCATTAAGCACGATTTTTGCTTCTTCATGAGTGAGACATCGGCGAAGGATGCAATCTACACCTCGACGATACAAAGTGTCCTCGAGTATGAGATAGTTCTTAGCCTGATGGCGTATACGGCGATGCTCATCACGAGAAGCATAGGCGGGGCACTTCAAAGTCTGGAGATAGACAAGTATATCTCCATACCAGGGGTCTGAAGACGTGATCAAAAACATGTCTCTTTTAATAGGAGACTCTTTGGGCATAACATCTCCTGACTCGACCGGAAGTTCCGAAATGTGTTCCGCAAAGACCAACGATTTTTTGGATTTTGCCGAAACAAAATCTAAGTCAAATTCCTGGAGGACAACTATCCATGTACTGATCTTTTCGCCTATTACTCATCGTGTTAACACACACTGAAATGGATTCACAATTGCAATGATGGTGGTCTTGCGAAACAAGATATAATGACAAAACTGTTGGACAGCATGAACAACTTCCAACGCAAGTTTTTCAATGTGGGAATAATTGAGTTCTAGTCCATCCAAGCCTCAACTCAGGTAATAAATCACATATTCTGCGAGCAAATCATCCTCCTGAACTAAGACCATACCGATGGTCGACTCTGTAGTGGCCAAGTACAATAAGAAATCTCTATTATAATTGGGTGGCCGAAGCAGAGGGGCAGTCATGAGGGCATGTTTCAACGCGTCAAAAGAGTGTTGAGAAGATTCATCCCAATGAAAAGGAACGTCCTTCTTTAGTAAACACATAAAGCCCTTTGTGATCTCGACATAATTTGCGATGAAACGACGTAAAAAGTTTTCTTTGCCCTGTAAACTCTGAAGCTAAAGGATTGTATGCAGGGGAGGACACTGAACTATTGCCTCAACCTTGAGAGGATCTACCATGATCCCTGTTGTTGAAACGATGAAACCTGGTAGACGAGTTGACGTCACGCAAAAAATTCATTTGTTTGGATTCAAGCGAATCTAGAAGTAGTGACATCACTCAAAGATAAGTCGAAGGTGTGTGGGATGATCAGTTCTCTTACAAGATTGTGATGCTAAATCATCTAGGTAGGCCTCAACTATATGTTTGAGGTCATGGAAAGAAAAAGACATGGCCAACTGAAAGGAAGCTCCAGCATTTTTCATACCAAAAGGCATCTTACGATAAGAGAATGTACCCCATGGACAAATGAAAGTTGTTTTGTGTTGGTCTTCAGGTTTGATTTGTATCTGATTGTATCCCCAGAAACCATCCATGAAAGAAAAGGCCTCACAACCTGCGCATTCATCGACGATCTGGTCAATAAATGGTGTGGGGAAATTATCTTTTGGACAGGCTTTGTTCAAATCACGGAATTCCATACATATGCGAATCGTACCCTATTTTTTTTCGACCGGAACGGGATTTGACACCCATTGGATCAAATGGATGGGGTAGATAAAACCTGCTTTGAGCAGTTTCCCTACTTCAACCTTAATAGTTGTTTCTTTCCTAGGATTAACCGGACGAAGCTTCTGCCGGACTGGCTTAGCATCAGGATAATTCCTGATTTCATGTTCAATGATTTTTGGATCAATGCTTGGCATTTCCTCGTAAGACCAGGAAAAAACATCGTGAAATTATTTAAATAAATCCGTGTAGATTCGAATCTCTTCGGGGGAACAGTCGGCTTTGACGAAAAAATTCTCCACGACGCCAGGGGTTCTGGAGATATTAATAGGAATAGTTTCAACAATGGTTTCCATATTACCCTTGGCATAAACAACATGTGTAGCCAAGGAATTGATAGGACAAGAGCTATCTCCAGTCATAGTCATAGTGAATTCCCCTGCTTCAATTCTTCTTAACTCTAAGAGGAAATAAGATCTGTGATGGAGATCATCCCAGGGTTTGTCCAGACTCATCATTGCTTCAATAATCGCTTCATCTGAGGGAAAGACTAAGTCTAAAGAATTAGTATCGACAAGGGAACCTTGAGCCTAAGTAGGCTCTAGAATCGGATCTAACTCTTGTGAAGGAGTTGGATCAGGGTCAGCGGAAGCTTGCTGGACTATAGAGTACCCAACTTCTAACATGGACAAGGGCATGGCCATACCATGGTGCCCTGTCCCCTCCATCATGTTCGATGGGGAAGGAAGAATCCACGGATCGTTGAAGTAAGTCGTACGAAATGACGAGACTTGAAAAATCTCAACCTTAGGCTGGTCTAATATGAACTTAACATCGCCTTGAGGAGGTGGGTAATTGAAAGTACCCATCAAAGGTGGGCACAAACCAACCCCTATGTTGACGATGTCAATTTGAGGGTTATCAATCATTGGGACCGTGGATGCCCCCAATGAAGGGTCAAGACGGGAGAAGGCCAATTGATCAACGGTCAGGATCCAGCCCTCATGTGGAAACAACAAGACCTGGAAAACCGTAGCGACCACTGCTTGCATGGAATAGGTCCAACTCCTTCCTAACAAGAGATTGTAGTCGAGAGACACATCGACCACTTCAAACTCAACACACACGATCTTCCCTCTTAACTGCACGAGGAAAGAGGGGATGATGCCATGTGGTCGGAACGAACAACCGTTGAAAGCGGTAAGAAGAGTAGGTGACGGAGACAAAGCGAGCTGGCCTATGGCCTTCCAACACACCAAATACATTACGCATGTCGAGGCATCCTCATCAACCACCACGTGGAAAATGTTCCGAGCAAAATTTTTCGTGGTGTAAGCCACTACTATCTGGAACGCTACGTGGTAAGGGAGACGAGGTTTCAAGTCGGTAGTATAAAGCATGATTGAACCCAGATTACAAGTCTCGACAAATCCTAAGGTGGCTAATAGAGCATTTATCTGGGAAGGGCAACTCTGGAGAACTTCCAAAGCCGACATTGCACAAGGGGTTTGAGACAAATCCTCCACCACAGAGTAGTTCTGGGCGGCCCTTACGTTTGGATTGTGAGAAGCTTTTTTGAACGCACCTTTTGTGATGCGTGTTATTGTTTCACCCAACGTCTTCTCGATCTAAAGAGGAAGAGATGGGATTTCGGCTTCTTTACCTTTCTCATAGGTTCTTGGCTTTCCATATTCATGTTCTCTAGTTGATATATAGGCATCACCTTTCATCATATACACATTCGCGGATGAAGGATTACTCAAAGACGGAGGGGGTCCTTGACAGCCCCCTTCCGTGATTGGAGAGGCTTGAGTTAAATTTTTCCCATGTTGAAATGGGTTCGTTAACACAACAGGTTGTTGTTGTGACAATAAATTTTGGGCCTTCGCAAGCCGAGGGCACTGGTGAGTCGGGTGGTCTTCCACGCACAAGTTACATGGATACTTTTCCTTCCTCTTTTTTGTATTTCCCCCGCCAGCATTATCAATGGCTTTCTTATCCCCCTTACCCTTCTTTCGTTGTTTCTTCTTTCCATCAGGCTGCTAGGTGGCCTTTGGATTTTTCGATTTCACACTGTGTACATCCGACGTTTGGGTAGGGGGAATAGTCAGACCAGTGGTCGGGCTGGCCGCGTTGTGTTGTATCGACAATTGTTGCAATTGTTTTGTTAGCTGATCAACGGACTTTGTTTGTGCTGAACCAACAATACCATCGACATGTGGTCCAACTCGTTGTCTAGTTTTATCAATTATTGACCATGGCGCATCCGGCAAAATTTCGTATAGTAAACAAGACTGAGAGTAAATCAGCTCTAGTTGTTAAGCTCTCATGATTGCATCTTCTTCAGAGAAAAATCTCGACATTACAATGTCTTTGGAAAAATATGGGACCAAAGACTTAACGAACCACTCAAGCAAGAATTCTGGTGGGACTAGAACTTTAATTAAACTCTTTCGACGTCTCCACTCTAAGATGTGATCAAAGATATGGTTCTCTTTAGTCTGTTCGAAATTGGCCAACAATTATGTGTCGGCGTCATATCTCACAGGTAATTGGAAATGGTTTAGGAAAGCCATTGCCAATTCTCCGAAGGAAGAGTATCTTGAGAGGTCGAGCTCAATGTACCATTTCGCATCACTCCCAATGAGAGTGCGTTGAAAAAAACGCAATTATATGAAGTCGTCTTTCAACAAATTAGACGAGCACCAAAGGTGAAATGTGGTCACATGATCGCATGGATCTTCGTTAGGCTTGGATTCAAAATTTGGTATGTACGAAGGCAACTTGGTCGACATAGGAGGTCAACGTGGATTGTGACAGATAGAGTCATTCAACAACCTTGTCAAGTCCGGCAAATGCAAAGTTGCCAGAAACGGTAGTTTAGGTTGTTGGTTATAACCATGGAAAAAAGGGGTCTGGAGTTTGACTAGCACCAGGTTGCCAGGAAAAGTTGGGTTGTTGGCTAGGGTTCTGGTAAAAACCATGTTCATGACCAGCATACAGATTATGCGTTTGTAGAGACATCATCGGCTGATTCCCAAAATTGGACATAGACGGTTGGGTGGGCATTGCATTCGAAGAACCTTGGGAAGGGTTACCCCATGTTGATTCCATGGGCATAGGTCCTACGCCTTTCCCAGGGTTCCATTGATTGTAGAAGGGGTTTTCCCCAATCAGCATCCCTAATGAGGGAACTGATCCCTGCCATGAGTTCCAAGGTCCTTGTGCAGAAGGAATTCCTAGGTTTGCCCCCTGTGCAGGAATAGTACCCTGCATAGGATTTGGTTGTCCATAATCGGGGTTGCCCCCAGTCGGGAAAGCATCTGACGAGAAAGCGTTATTACCAAATGCGTCAAACAAAGAGAACGGTGTCGAACCCACCGACATGCTATGAGAAGGTAGTCCTTGACTCCCTGCACCAAACGAACTATGGTGTGTGCTCGGCCCGGCTGAATGCTAGTGAGCACCACCGAGCGAAGGGGACAAAGGAGGGATATGACCTCCTCCGTAAGGGAAAGTGTTATAGGAAGCATAAGTGCCCCCCATGGATCCTTGTAGAGGAGCATTAGAGCTCCCTGCCCCCAGACCTAAAGTCTGTAAAGTGGAGTAGGTAAGTACAGGGCTCGTACCTAAGCTAGTCATCCTGTATGAAAAGGGAGGGCTTGTCGCACTCCGGGTGAAAGGAGTAGTGGTCGCCACCATAGAAGGAATCAGACCACTGCTCGAGGTAGAGGCAGTCGAGACCATGGTGGCCCAGACCGACGATGGTGGGTTAGGAGGTGGAACACCCCCTGTGGTGAAAATCGTAGCGGGAATATGAGAATTCCCAGAAGAAGTGGCAGCATTTGTTTCCATTGCTGCTTTTGAAACTGTCTGGAGCTCGTAAGGATAAATCTGTACGATGGTGGGCACCGAAAAATCAGTTGTTGGAGTTACTGATGGACCAAGAGCTTGTGCTCCAAGGCCTAAACTGGTGGGTTCCTCTGGAATCAAGTGTTCTCTTCTTGAAGTGGAGTTGGGCACAGTCTCCTGCGGCCCGATCGTCTCATAAGACCCTTATTGGTCTAGTTTTCGCCTTAGCGACGACGGGGGTGGCTCCAGTGTAACCGGTGGTAGGCCAAGAAGCCTTCGTGACCGGAGGAGCTCCTGATCCTCCACTGTGTGGGAAGATCAAATACATACTAAGTATTTCTATTCATTCAAGAACATCACACACTAGAAAAATTCCCTACGAGATAAGACAAACAATCACTAACTAGTTGGAAGAACAGTTACAACAACCAATACTAGAGAAACTTACCGGTGCAAGTGAAACTCGAATATGGAAGCACCCTACGGGTATACTCTGCAAAGTGTGTCCTAATGTCTATCCTAGGTACCACAGTCTACCCCCGCAGTCACCTGTGTAAGTCCCTAAAATAAAGGCAACTAGGTTGCCAGCGCATGAACAGTCACCAGGCAGGTACAATCGACAGTCAGGTGGACCACAATGAGCAGGGTATCAAGCCTGAAACCTGTCAAGGGTATTGAAAGCAAGTGGTCCGAAAGACAACTGAGGACCTCGAACATATTCGAAACCCACAAAGCTCTGTGTCAAATGCAATCGACGGAATCCCAAAACAAGCCCTCTATATGCGTTCCCCACTACGCTTGGTCCGGATTTGGAGGGGTTATCTCCGCTACCTTTCTGCACGCGACCTCGTGTTTAGCCCCTGTGTTAGAGGGGGGTCCTAGATAACCCCCTTTAACACTACCTGAATTTTAACACTCCTCGTGTTTCATGATACATGACTTTTAACACTCCCTAGCACAGACTCTGATGTATGTTTTCTAGCCTTTAAGAGTTTCCTTTCCAACCTAAATCAAGGCTCTAGCCTAGACTAGTTAATGGACCCTACAAACATAAAGTCTACTTGATTTTAATTAATGGTTAATTTTTTTTGTCTTGTCTTAATTCAAATGTTATGAAAGTGAAACTAGTGATGTTTTGAGAGATGAAAGAGAAGATAAACAAAAGATGGAAACAAAATAACTTCCTCTTGACAAATTCAGATTTGCACTTTTAACCAACCTTTCAAACTATATTTTTTCTAAGATCTTTGATCAGCAAACTCAAAACAAGATTTATCCCGACTACGAGCTACTTATTGTCCTAAGAAAATGTTAAGGTCCTAACCCGCACATAGGTAGATCAATGTATTCGGATGTAATAAAGGTCAATATTAATAAGACCTTTCAATAAAATAGAATTGTAAGAAGACCTAATAGAATCTTCCGCTTCTAGAAGGATCTTCCTCTAGATGCTTCTTTTTAGTATAAATAGGAGTCGAGGGTATGAGAACCCTATATTGGATATTATTGTAATACAACGCTGCTCGACTGGAGGTTGCCACCTCGAAGAGGCCTGTGAACATTGCTATCTGATTCAAGTGCTATTTATGTTGCTATTTCGTATATCATTTCTGTGTATTGTGAAGATTATGCTGGATATTTTACTATTATTCTGTCATTTCTAGCATTTCGTTTCTGTTCTGCATATTTTATATATATGGTGTCTTGCAAGTGGTATCAAAGCACTTTCCTTGGCAGAAATTGTGGGTATTTTGTTTTAGGGTAGAGACGTATTCTGGCGTCTTTAAGCCATAGAGATTTGTCGTTATGTGCATAAACCCGCGGTTGAGGGATTCATACACGCAGGAAATACAAGTGGTTCTTAAGCGCATGTTTGTTGGCCACCCTTGTAACCCCTGTTGGTACCCCTTCGAGTGGTAGCGCATCAGACAGCACCTGTGTACGGACCAGCCTAGATTTCCTGAAGTCCTCTGTAGATAAACCTATCGGTCGTCGGACTACTATAGTGTCACCAAGAACAGCACTCGGGAAGATACTCTCTAGTACCTGGGTAGTCGGACAGTACGGCTAAGGGTACGGTCTATCCTCCTTAGTTAGTGCCCTGAGATATTGGGCTGAGTACTACTGTTGGACCCCGCACATATATCAGAGAGCTATAGCACAGGGAAAACCCTTGTCTGTAGAACCTTTGAATACCTAACCCTTGGGGAACATAAACAGCAATATAAACAAATTAAACCGGCGAGATCTATTAACCCGCATCTATATTCGGGTTGCTAAGTAAATACTCTCTGGTTCAAAATTTGGGGATTTCAGCACTGCAGCATTCTTCAGACCAAAGCATAACCACGCAGCTGTAAAAAAAATAAAAAAAAGTCTGGAAATTTTTTCACCATTATTTGAGACTTATTCCATTAGACTCATCTCTTCGCCCTTATCACTTTCATCCATATCATTTTTTTGCAAAAATTTCTGACCCCGCTCGCACCCTTTTCAGTCACCCATTTTTCACCATTATTTGAGACCTATTCCATTAGATTCATCTCTTCTCCCTTATCACTTTTATCCATATCCTTTTTCTGCAAAAAAATAAATAAATAAATAAATAATTCTGACCCCGCCAGCTCCCTTTTCAGTCACCCGTCATCATGGCCCATACCCGTAACCAAGAACTAGAGTCTCGCTTCAACACCCTGCAACATGGTGTACTTGAGACCCAAAAAAAAGTGCAACAACTCAGTGCTACTATTTCCTACCGTGATGCCTCCATGAATGCATCCATCCAGATAGTCGTGTAGTCTGCAATGGCGGAAGTAAAAAATGAACTTGAATCTGTCGTTGTAGCACTCTGCACCAAACTCAAAATCCCTCTCGATGATGATGCACCTAAAAAGACTGAAGGAGAAACTTCTTCCCATTCCTTTCAACCACATC
>ML798487.1:281032-300056 GCA_009831015.1 Picea engelmannii | reverse complement strand
CATCAAATATGTTATTATATCCCAACTCCATATTACAATACTTGACCCACATCCACCTGCAAAGATAACAATAGACTAGACCCTATAACAATATAGACTTGGGACCCATTTGGATGAGAAGGAGTATGAATTGAGACCCAATTTGCCCACTTACTTAAGTCATTAGATAAATAATAACATAAAGAGAAAACATTATTAACCCCATAAACACTTAACAATCAAATGCTTTTATAACATATTGTATTTGTAGATGATCCCTTGCTAAGTTCAAATCCTGCAATAGGATTTGAACTTAGCCTCTTTGTTACTTTTTATTGCACATGTAACCAAAGTATGCCAATGCCAAGTGCCTTTAGTTGTCTTGGATGACACCATCATTTATTATCAATCCCTATGAAGCACCATCAAAGTGTAGTTTATGCCAAGTAGGTTTTGGTGTTTTCTAGTATATTGATGATGTCTTAGTGGTGCTTTTATCATTGTCATTAGAAACATTTTAGGGTGAGGTTACTAATACTAAAGGACTTCATTTATACATGAAATAGGTTATAGTCATATAATGACGATGATACTTAAGATGATCATGATGACAATGCCCCTCTTAAATTAAATACAATATTTTGTATGTTTGGAACTCTTAGGTGGTTATGGTACCTTAGAAAAGTTCAATTTAAATTTTCATTTATCATAACCATGCAATATTTGGTGAGGGGGATAAAAATCCTAGGATGTATTGCTTCAAGGATTTACAAGGAAAATTTATACCACAATGAATTAAGGGTTCCACCTGTGTTAGTTATGGATATTGGTGGCCACCTACCTATTCCAACTGGCTCCTCTTGACAGTTTTCAGTTCAACACGTTGTTCTATACTTCTTTGTAATTGTGGGTTCTACACTTTCGGGGCTGTCTGAAGCCCTACACATCTTCCAGGTGGATATTGGTGGCCTCCCACCTAATCCAACTGGCTTATTTTGTATGTTTTCATGTTAGCACATCTTGTTGTACTTCCAGGGTCGTTTTGGGGCCCTAAACAATATTTTTTTGGCTCTCCATAGTCAATTTGTAGACAAAGTCAAATTTTTACAATGTAATGTGCACCAGGGTGTTAGTTCATTAAGTAGGTTGTCAATGAAACTTTCCCACCCGCCGAAACTCATCCCCTTCACGCATCAATTCTGCAATGTTGGATTCCATCACCAACTGGTGCTTCTTTGTGAGAAGGTTTGTTTGCATGCTTGACTCCTAGATTAATTAGTGTGTGTTGTTTTTTCTCCTTAGTTGGCCTTAGGATTGAGTTTGTGTCTAAATTATCCATCTGCTACCAAGGCATGGTTTCGTAAAATGGACCCTTAATCCAAATCTTGCATTGCTTCAAACTGAGAAAAACACTAGTTATTGAAATCAATGATTAAAGCAACTTCTAAGGCATGACACCCATGAGTGAGGGGTGATTTATATGAAATCCTATCCTAGGAATCCATCAGAGTCGATAGTTCCTCAATCCAATTCTCGATATTCATTATATGACCAGTTGCAAGTCGCATCCTAAACCATTTCGAGGACTCTTGGCCAATTTCTCCTTAGGGCATAAAAACCTAACGGAGCAACATTCTTGAGTTTCATGAGATGCTGCAATATTTTTTAGGCATGGAATAGGTGACTATATTTTCCATCCGCTCCCGAGGCCCGGTTTCATAAATTGGACCCCTTAATCCAACAATGTTTTTTTGCTTCAATATGAGAAGAACACTAGTTCTCAAAATCAATAAGTAAATCAACTTCTGAGGCATGGCACCCAGGAGTGAGGGGTGCTCTAGTTGAACGCTTATCCCAGAAATCCATCGGAGTCGACGGTTCCTCAATCCGAGTCTCAGTTTTCATTTTATGCCCAGTTGCAAGTCGCATCCCAAACCATTTCGGGGACTCTTGGCAATTCCTCCTTGGGACATAAAAGCCTAACGAATCATCATTTTTGAGCTCCATGAGATTTTGCATGTTTTTTTAGGCATGGACTAGGTGACCACATTGTTCATCCACTCTCGAGGCATGGTTTCCTAAATTGGACCCCTAAATCCAAATGTTGCATTGCTTCTTACTGAGCATAGCACTAGTTATCGAAATCGATAAAAAAAACAACTTCCGAGGGGTTGGAACCAGGAGTGAGGAGTGATCTAGGTAAAATCCTATGCCAGGAATCCAACATAGATGATGGTTCCTCAATCTGAGACTCGGTTTTCATTTTATGCCCAGTTGCAAGTCGCATCCCAAACCATTTCGGGGACTCTTGGCCAATTCCTACTCAAGGCATAAAAGACTAACGGAGCAACATTTTTGAGTTCCATGAGATGTTGGAAGCTTGTTTAGGCATGGACTAGGTGAAAAAATTATCCATCTACTACCAAGGCATGTTTTCTTAAATTGGACCCTTAATCCAAATGTTGCATTGCTTCAAACTAAGAAAACACTAGTTCTCGAAATCAATGATTAAAGCAACTTCTGAGGCATGGCACTCGTCAGTGAGGGGTGTTCTAGATGAAATCCTATCCCAGGAATCCATCGGAGTTGACAGTTCCTCAATCCGAGTCTCAATATTCGTTATATTCCCAGTTGCAAGTTGCATCCCAAACCTTTTCAGGGACTCTTGGCCAATTTCTCCTAAGAGCATAAAAACCTAATAGAGAAAAAAATTTGAGTTCCGTGATATGCTACAATATTTTTTACACGTGTACTAGGTGACTATATTCTCCATCCGCTCCTGAGGCACAGTTTCATAAATTGGACCCCTTAATCCAACAATGTTTTTTTTCTTCAATATGAGCAAAACTCTAGTTCTCGAAATCAATGAGTAAAGCAACTTCCGAGGCATCACACCTAGGAGTGAGGGGTGATCTAGCTGAAATCCTATCCCAGGAATCCATAAAAGTCAACAGTTCCTCAATCCGAGTCTCGGTTTTTTTTTGATGCCCAGTTGCAAGTCGCATCCCAAACCATTTTGGGGATTCTTGGCAATTCCTCCTCAGGGCATAAAATCCTAACGGAGCAACATTTTTGAGATCCATGAGATTCTACATGCTTGTTTAGACATGGACTAGGTGACCACATTGTCCATCCGCTCGCGAGGCAATGTTTCATAAATTGTACCCCTAAATCCAAGTGTTGCATTTCTTCTTACTGAGAAAAGCACTAGTTATCAAAATCGATGAAAAAATAAACAATCGAGGGGTTGGAACCGAGATATGACAGTTCCTCAATCCGAGACTCGGTTTTTGTTTTATGCCCATTTGCAAGTTGCATCCCAAACCATTTCGGGGACTGTTGACCAATTCCCGCTCAGGGAATAAAAGACTAATGGAGCAACATTTTTGAGTTTTGTGAGATGATGAAAGCTTGTTTAGACATGGAATAGGTGACCAAATTATCCATCCAATCCCAAGGCATGGTTTGGTGAATTGGACCCTTAATCCAAATGTTGCATTGCTTCAAACTGAGCAAAACACTTGTTCTCGAAATCAATGATTAAAGAAACTTCTGAGGCATGGAACCCATGAGTGAGAGGTTCTCTAGATGAAATCCTATCCTAGGAATCCATCAGAGTCAATGGTTCCTCAATTTGAGTCTCAATATTCGTTATATGCCCAGTTGCAAGTCGCATCCCAAACCATTTCGAGGACTCTTGGCCAATTGCTCCTTAGGGCATAAAAACCTAATGGAGCAGCATTTTTGAGTTCCATGAGATGCTGCAAGATTTTTTAGGCGTGGACTAGGTGACTATATTTTCCATCCTCTCCCGAGGCATGGTTTCGTAAATTGGACTTATTAGTAACATTTCTCATCCGAAGAATAAGAGCAATCAGGTCTGCAAATGGCGCGATGAGCGCCTAGCGCAGCTCACAGAAGAAGTCTGTTTCGAGCTTAAATCAAGCGAGCGAGCAGTCTGATTTCAGTGGTCAGGATTCATCCAAAGGAACAAATCAACGGTTGGCAGGAAATCGCGGTTAGAGAAGTTGCACCGAGGTTAGCGCCATGGATAGTGCCCATATCATGTGCAAGGAAAGATAGAAACCGTTCATTTAGAGGACGCGTGGTGAGAGACCTAATCGCGTCGACGTTTCGACATTCGAGAGTTCGAGGGGTTAAGGTTTTGTGTTGTCCTATATCTCGAAACCCCGAACCCCGAAAGTGCCGAAGGTTCCCAAAGTCGAGCCCACAGTGTTACAGAGCAATCCTGGCCATCCACCCATAGGAGACACCTGGTGCACGATTAGGCTCCTTGCTGATTCGCCCATCGCGATTTCGAGGCGCAAGGTGCAGCATCGTCGTATTCTCGATGCGTGAGGTGTCGGAAGTGTCCAAGACCCGGGCCCACAACATTGTCGGGAGAGTTCAAAACCGTCAGATCTAGAGGTATGCGTGGCGCCAGATTAAGTCGTCTCGGCGTTTCGCTCATCGCGATTTCAAGGAACAAGGATCAGCCCCTTCCTATTCACGAATGCCGAAAGCGCCTTTGAGAGTAAACACAGGGTCACAGCCCATGGTCACCTGGGAAGGAAAGGAGCTCTGCAAAGGGTTTCGACGACGTCGAGTTTCAATCACAAAGAGGCCCGTCATGACCTCCAGTTGCCATCGGACCCGATTTCGATCCTGGTCTTCGCTGGAGTAAATGAAGGCAAGAAGGGGTGGTTGAAACCTCTCCTCATTCATTAAGTGCGAGGTATGGAGGGTCTGGAAAGCGGTCTTCTCGAGAGGGTCCTGTGTACCCATTTTTCCAGGAAAGCCATGCCAAGCTCTCGACTCGCCGGAGGAATTTTGCACACGCTAGCTCGACACTTAATGGCTTAGCTACTCCCCTTGTAGGAGCCATGCGCAGTTAAGGTGGCGTCTGACAAAGAATATCTGCCCGAATTTGGCTGAAGGGACACCAAGCCTTGGATGACTGAGCACACCGCTGTTAGGAAAATTTTCTGAGTATATAGACTTAGTCTTTGTATTTTTGTAAGCTATCGATGGTAGAGCGAAGCTCCCGACTGTAAAGTTTTAACATAAATTCTAGTTTTCTGGATATGCATCTGTGTGTGAGATTTCTTGTTTTATGACAGACAGTCTTTCTTACTCCATCTAATTTTCATCTCATACTGAGAGAGTTCATGATCGACGGAATCGCACGAATTTATTCAATTATGTTATGATAAATGATTTAGCGTGGCATCATTGTATTCTCTGGTTCTCTACGTTTGAATGTAAGAATATCTTGCATTTAGACGTCTTCTCCTATAGTTTGTTAGAAACCTAATGTTTACGATAGACCTTTGCATCTCTCTGGTACAATTCTTCCCCCTACTCACCCCTACAACAACTCACTGTCTAAAGTCATCTAAGACCTCACTTGCCCATGCATGCCTGGCCTAGTTTCAGAGTTAGAACCACATCGTTTTGAGTCAACTTCCATCCGATCACCTCATTAAATAAATCATGACATAAACTGATGGGTTTCGGGCTCTACTCCTGCTGCAATCCAGGGGTGACTTCTGACGCTAACATTTCTGGCGCCATTGCTGGGGACGAAGTTGAAAATTTTCCTCAGGATTGAACGACATTGAGCCTCTGATTCTGAAGGTGCATCAGGTATCAGATCCTTGGAAGATTGCTACTGTGCACCTAGCGACTCCATTGTGACGACTCCACTGTGGCGACCCTACTGTATTAATTGTGGCTTTCAGAGGTAGACACACACGGTCTCACCCACAATTGCCTCTAGCTACACCTGAAACTGATCCGGAGCTAGTTCTCTGAAAAGGAAAGGCCTCTGAAGAAGAAGCTTCCACTGCCAAACCAGGTAATCCACCATCTCCTTCTGTAGGAACTCCATTTTCTCCTCCTCAGTTTCTTAATAGACCTCTCTCTGAGGTTTCCCATTTCCTGAATTTCGGGAGTGTTCCTGCTAAGTTTTCTCCTCCTGGTCTGGGAGGAGCACCTGCTGACTTGAGCTCGTTAGCCTTCTCCTTAAATCCCCTTTTTTTTCCCACTCCACTACGAGACTCTTTCCCAGTAGCCCCTTCGTGAACTCCTTCTCCTCCAAGTTCCCCCCCACCTAATATTCCTATGACTGGTGCTAATCCCCCTCTAAATAGAATGGATGCCATAGTCGCTGCTAGATATACTCCCTTAATCCTACCTCATCCTATGAACCCTCTCCCTACTGGAGATTACTTGAAGTACATGCCCAAGTTCACCGGGGAAGGGGACATAATTGCGGAAGAGAACCTGGCTGCTTTCTACAGTTATGCAGACAACCTGAACATTGAAAATGAAGATGTCTGGATGAGAGTATTCATCCAGAGCCTGGACCATGAGGTGAAAAAATGGTTTAGAGGACTGGCCCCCGGATCTATTGTTGGGATTGAAGCCCTGGATAGTGCTTTCTTGAGGCAGTGGAGAGATAGGAAGGATTTCATGTATTACATGACGGAGTTTGGGTCTTTGAAAAATATGGATGGAAATTTTGTCTCTGACTTCTCCAAGAGATTTAACAAGATGTATAATAAAATTCCTAACGAGATAAAGCCCTCAGAAGCCTCTGCCAATATTTCTTATGCTAGTGCGTTTGGCCCCGATTTATGTCTTCTATTGATAGAAAGAAGATCCACCTCCTTAGCTCAAATGAAATATGCGTCCATAGAAGTGGAATCAAATGTCTTAGCAGCTGATAGACTGAGGAACAAGGCCGATGCAGGTAGGAGAAAGGGAAGATCTGAAGCCTCAACTTCTAGCCCATTGGTGTCGCACCCTCAGGTGAATGAATTGACCAAGGTGGTGAAGTCTCTGTCTGCAGAGATGGAGAGGATGAAGGTGGAGGGGAGGCAAGCATACAAAGGCCCTCAAAACGTCGAAAACAAAGGAGGTTTCAGAAGGCCAAACAATTTTACTCCCCCGAATGTGCAAAAAGAGAGGGGAAGAGACAGAGAAGACCAGAAAATTCAGGCCCCTTTTCAAAACAATTTTGTGGCCAAGGGAGAAGAAGGGGAAATAGATGAGCTTGATCCTAAAATCCATTGCTTCAGAGACACTCCTCCTTTTCCTCACCTTACTCAATCAGCATACGAGGAGTCTCTCATGGACAGTCGGCTAAGTGAACTGAGTAAGGGAGACAAGACTAGTGGCACCCAAGGCAGATATGATCTGAGGTCTAAGAAGAAGACAATAATGCTTGATGTCCCTGAGCAGTCCACTAGAATAGAGAACCCTGTTAATGAAGTAGCAGACAGTCACAGAGGTAAGAAGCCTCGACCCGTCTCTCCCATAGTCCAGAGTCGTGTTCTCGAAATAAGAGAAATTTCGAAGCTTACATCTTCTTTTAATTTCGAGCATGAAATCCAAAAGATCAAGATCCCTTTGCCCCTAACCGAATTGATTAAACATGAAGGGTTCAAGAAATGATTCTCTGAGCTTTTGCAGTATGAGGTTTCATGCCTTCCCACAGACTCCATCAATTTGCAAGATGAAAGGCCATCAGTTATTCTAGGTCCTATGGTAGAAGACAGGAATGACTCATCCCCTCCCTTCTACACTTCCTTGAACATACATGACAAGGTACTGCACAATTGTTTGATGGATTCGGGGGATTCTCATAACCTCATGTCCAAAATGGTCATGGAAGAATTAGGGCTAGAAGTCACCCGAGCCTATCATGACCTCTATTCCTTTGACTCCAGGAAATTTCAATGTCTCGGGGTTATCAAAGACCTGGTTGTGACCTTGTTTCAGTTGCCCATGAAAAGTGTGGTCATGGATATTGTAGTGGCTGATGTCCCCCCCAAGTTCGGTATGTTGTTATCAATATCTTAGATAAAAAGACTGGGGGGAACTTTGCAGATGGACCTAACCTATGCTACTATCCCAGTGTTTGGGGGAGAACATAGGAGGTTATACAGAGAAGCCCAATTGGCCTATATAATCAGTGATGAAGCCAATCCTACCAACCATCCCATTTTTGCCTTGGACACTGATTTAGGTTCCAGCCTACTGCAAATCACTCATGCTCCCGAGCCTCCTCTTAAGCTCAGAAAGAAGCCCACCACTCCTCATCAATTTCATCCCTCCATCACTCCCATTTGGAAAATGTTTTTTGATGGAGCTTGTTCCAGGGAAGGTGCTGGGGCTGGGGTGTTTTTTGTGTCACCTTCTCAGGAAACCATTTCCCTGTCATATAGGCTAGAATTTGAAACCACCAACAATGTGACAAAGTATGAAGCTCTTGTTCTGGGTATGAGGGCTGCAAAAGAGATGGGAATTAAAGAGATAGAAATATTTGGAGATGCTGAGTTGATCATCCAGCAAGTCAGAAATGCCTACCGTGCTAATCATCCCCGTCTCAGAAATTACAGAAATGAGGTATGGGACCTGATTGATAGTTTCTTCTTGGCCTTTAACATTTCTTTCCTTCCGAGGGGGGAAAATACTTCATCCGATTCTTTAGCTGTCTCGACTAGTTTGCTCAAAGTTCCTCTGTCGCCGATGGTCAAATCTGATGTTGAAATAAAATATAGGCCCTCTGTACCGGACAATTTCAAGCATTGGAAGGTATTCAAAGATGATCTGGAAATCGAGAAATTTCTCCAATCTGTTGATGAATTTTCTGCGTTGCACATTGATCAGGATCCTGATACGGAGGATGACCCTCACCCTGAGGTGTTTTCAAATAAAATTGCTAACCACCAGATCATTCAGTTACCTAGCAATCACATTCCCAGGGGACTGATTCCTTTAGAAAGATTATTCGATGGGAATGATGTGGCAGTAAAGGGTAGGGTTTCAGATGAATATGATGATACAACCGAGTGCAACATTGGAACACCAGAGGAGCCTAAGTTTTTCAATTTGTCAAAGAGTTTGACCAGAGAACAGAGGGCCGAATATACTGAATTGCTGAGAGAATTTGCAGATGTGTTTGCTTGGACCTACGCAGACCTCAAGATGTATGACACATCCGTCATTGAACACAAGATCCCACTAAAGGAAGGGTCTAAGCCATTCAAGTAGAAGCTAAGGCAGATAAATCCCATGTTGTTTCCTGTCATGGAGAAAGAAGTGAAGAAGTTGTTAGAGGCCCAGATCATTGTCCCCTTGAGATATTCTGAATGGGTGGCCAACTTGGTTCCGGTAAGGAAGAAAAGTGGAGAAATCAGGCTTTGTGTCGATTTCAGGAACCTGAATAGGAGCTCAAAGAAAGACAATTATCCCCTACCCAACATGGAACACATATTGCAGAGGGTAATCGGTGCATCTAGGATTTCCATGATCGACGATTTTTCTGGTTATAATCAGATATCGGTCATGCTTGAAGATAGAGAAAAAATAGCCTTCACCACTCCTTGGGGCACATTCATGTATGCCAAAATGCCATTTGGACTGATGAACGCAGGAGCGACATTTCAGCGAGCCATGGACATAGCCTTCATCGGGGAGAAAGATAGGTTTGTGGTGATCTATCTGGATGACATAACAGTTTTCTCCAGGTCTAACGAAGAGCACTGCTGTCACCTAAGAAAGGTCTTTTCGAAGTGCCGGAGGTTTGGCCTTTCCCTAAATCCCAAAAAATCTTTGTTTTCTATGGAGGAGGGGAAGCTATTAGGCCATATAGTATCAACAGAGGGAGTGAGGATTGATCGTAGAAGAGTGGAGGCAATTCAGACCCTGTCACTTCCCAGGTCTAAGAAGGAAGTTCAGGCCTTTTTGGGGAAGATAATTTTCTAAGGAGATTCGTTTCGAATTTTGCTGAGCTAGTAAAACACATCACAACCATGCTCAAGAAGGGAAATGAAGTGAAATGGACCGCTGAACCCAAGGAATATTTCATCCAAATAAAAAAGGCATTTCCTGAGGCACCAATGTTGATCAATCCTGACTATTCAAAAGATTTCCTAATTTTCTCTTTCGCCTCTTTTGATATAGTAACAACGGTCTTCTTGCAGAAAAATGAGGAAGGGCGAGAGCAACCCATTGCCTTTTTTAGCAAAGCATTAAGAGATGCAGAGGTCAGATATGAAATCATGGAGAAGCAGGCCTATGCCTTAGTGAAATCTCTCAAAGCTTTCAGATTCTATGTCTTGCACTCAAAAGTGACCGCATACGTTCCTTCAGCCTCTGTGAAGGACATCCTTGTACAACCCGACATTGATGGGAGGAGGAGTAAATGGATAGTCAAGATCCTGGAATTTGACTTGGAAATAAGGCCTACCAGACTGATCAAGGGTCAAGGCTTAGCCAAGTTGTTGGTTGAATCTAATCGCAAAGATTTGGGGGTGGATTACGTCAATGCACAATCAAAAAATTAGTAGAATCAGTCGTCCGATGCAGACCCTCAAACAGAACCCTTGTTGGCTCAATGTCCTTGGTATAAGGATGTCATATATTTTCTGCAAGAGTTGCGGCCCCCAAATGGCCTGCAAAGAAACAAAGCAAGAGCTCTGAAGCTCAAGGCAGTCAGATACTACCTTATCGATCAAATTTTATACTGGAAAGACCCCCTGGGGGTGTTTTTAAAATGCATGGATCCACGGGAGGCCGACAGGATCATGGTTGAATTTCACAGTGGCCTATGTGGAGGGCACCACTCCTAGAAGACCACAGCCCACAAAATTCTCAGATCCAGGTACTACTGGCCCACTTTGTTCATTGATGTCCATAGAGGAGTTAGAGCCTGTATTACATGCCAAATATTTTGAGGAAAGCAGCAGCTCAAGTCCCTGCCTTTAAAGCCTGTAGTTGTTTCGGGACCTTTCCAGCAATGGGGTCTAGATTTTATTGGAGAAATCCACCCTACTTCCAGTGGGCAGCACAGATGGATCCTGACTGCCACAGATTTCTTTACTAAGTGGATTGAAGCTATCCCCACCAGGAGTGCTTCCCACAAGGTCATCATTGGGTTCCTGGAAGACCTCATCGTAAGGTTCGGCTGCCCAAGAAAGATTGTTACTGATAACGCAACCTCTTTTAAGGATGAGCCATTAGTCAAGTTCTGTGAACAATTTGGGATCAAACTGATTCACTCCACCCCATACTATCCCCAGGGAAATGGTTTAGCAGAGTCCTCCAACAAAAGCCTAATAAGGATCATCAAAATATTACTGGAGGACAACAAAAGGGCTTGGAACTCGAAGCTGAAATTCACTCTATGGGCTGATCGGGTGACCACAAAGAGATCTATAGGCATATCCCCTTTCCAGTTAGTTTTTGGAGCAGAAGTTGTCCTCCCTTCTTAGCTGTCTATTCCCGTAGCGAAATTATTCCAGGATTATCAAGAAGAGCCCAATGACATGATCAGAAGGATTCATCAACTGGTAGAAGTCAAGTAGGCCAGAGAGCAGGTAGTGATCATACTTCAGGACCATCAGCAGATGACTAAGCAAGTATTTGATAAGAAGGCCAAGAAGGAGGGGTTCCAGATAGGAGACCTAGTGCTGAAATGGGATGCTCCTAAGTAGGATAAGGGAAAAAATGACAAATTTGAAGCCTTGTGGATCTGTCCCTTCAAAATATCTGAGGTTTTCTCAAATAACACATATCAGCTACAAGATTTAGAGGGTGAAGAAGTTTTCAACAGCCCAGTAAATGGGTATTTTCTTAAAAAATGTTTTGTCTGAGCCTTCCGCGGCTCCTGTGTTTTGTAAATATTGTCCTTTTAGTTCTCTGTTTTTATTTTTATTGTTTCAGCTTAGTAAATGACTCCATAGCCCAACAACAAGGCACTGGAACTGCAAAATTGTGTCCTTAGAGCATCACAGGGACGACTCTATCCCCCATGGAGCCTAATGTTAGTAACATTTCTCGTTCGAAGCACAAGAGCGATCAGGTCTGTAAATGGCGTGATGAGCACCGAGCGCAGCTCACAGAAGAAGTCCATTTCGGGCTTAAATCAAGCGAGTGAGCAGTCTAATTCCAGCGGTCAGGATTCATCCAAAGGAACAGATCAACGATTGGCGGGAAATCGCGGTTAGCGAAGTTGCACCAAGGTTAGTGCCATGGATAGAGCCCATATCATGTGCAAGGAAAGATAGCAGTCGTCCATCCAAAGGATGCGTGGCGAGAGAACTAATCGCATCGGCGTTTTGGCATTCAGGAGTTCAAGGGGTTAAGGTTCCGTGTTGTCCTATATCTCGAAACCACGAACCCTGAAAGCACCGAAGGTGCCCAAAGTCGGGCCCACGGTGTTACGGAGCAATCTTGGCCATCCACCCACAGGAGACACCTGGCACACAATTAGGGTCCTCGTTGATTCGATCATCGCAATTTCGAGGTGCAAGGTGCAGGATCATCATATTCCCGATGCGCAAGGTGCCGGGAGTTTCCAGGACCCAGGCCCACAACATTGTTGGGAGAGTTCAAAACCATCAGATGTAGAGGGATGCATGGTGCCAGATTAAGTCGTCTTGGTGTTTCGCTCATCGTGATTTCAAGGAACAGGGATCAGCCCCTTCCTATTCACGAACGTCGAAAGCGCCTTTGAGAGTAAACACAAGGTCACAGCCCATGGTCACCTGGGAAAGAAAGGAACTCCGCAAAGGGTTTCAACGACGTCAGGTTTCAATCACAGAGAGGCCCGTCATGACCTCCAGTTGCCATCGGACCCGATTTCGATCCTGGTCTTCGCTGGAGTAAATGAAGGCAATAAGGGGTGGTTGAAACCTCTCCTCATTCATTAAGTGCGAGGTATGGAGGGTCTGGAAAGCGGTCTACTTGAGAGGGTCCTGTGTACCCAATTTTCCAGGGAAGCCATGCCGAGCTCTCGACTAGCTGGAGGAAGTCTGCACACGCTAGCTCGACACTTAATGGCTCAGCTACTCCCCTTGCAGGAGCCATGCGCAGTTAAGGTGGCATCTGACAAAGAATATCCGTTCGAATTTGGCTGAAGGGACACCAAGGCTTGGATGACTGAGCATGCCGTTGTTAGGCAAATTTTCTGAGTATATAGACTTAGTCTTTGTATTTTTGCAATCTATCGATGGTAGAGCGAATCTTCCAACTGTAAAGTTTTAACAGAAATTCTAGTTTTCTGGTTATGCATCTGTGTGTGAGATTTCTTGTTTTATGACAGACAATCTTTCTTACTCCATCTAATTTTCAGCTCATACTAAGAGAGTTCATGATCGACGGATTTGCACGAATTTATGCAATTATGTTATGATAAATGATTTAGCGTGGCATCATTGTATTCTCTGGTTCTCTGTGTTTGAATGTAAGAAGATCTTGCGTTTAGACGTCTTCCCCTACATTCTGTTAGAAACCTGATGTTTACGACATACCTTTTCATCTCTCTGGTACAAGTCTTCCCCCTACTCACCCCTACAATAACTCACTGTCTAAAGTCATCTAAGACCTCACATGCCCATGCATGCCTGGCCTAGTTTTAGAGTTAAAACCACATCATTTTGAGTCAAATTCCATCCGATCACCTCATTAAATAAATTGTGACATAAACTGATGGGCGTCGGGCTCTGCTTCTGCTACAATCCAGGGGTGACTTCTGATGCTAACAGGACCCTTTAATCCAACAATGTTTTTTTGCTTCAAACTAAGCAAAACACTAGTTCTTGAAATCAATGAGTAAAGAAACTTCCAAGGCATGGCACCCGAGAGTGAGGGGTGCTCTAGCTGAAATCCTATGCCAGGAACCCATCGAAGTCGACGGTTCCTCAATCAGAGTCTAGGTTTTCGTTTTATGCCCAGTTGCAAGTCGCATCCCAAACCATTTCGAGGACTATTGGCAATTCATCCTCGGGGCATAAAAGCCTAACGGAGAAGCATTTTTTAGCTCCATGAGATTCTTCATTCTTGTTTAGGCATGGACTAGGTGACCACATTGTCCATCCTCTCTTGAGGCATGGTTTCATAAATTGGACCCCTAAATCCAAATGTTGCATTGCTTCTTACTGAGAAAAGCACTAGTTATTGAAATAGATGAAGAAAACAACTTTTGAGGGGTTGGAACTGGGAATGAATGGTGCTCTAACTAAAATCTTATGCGAGGAATCCAACAGAGACAACGCTTCCTCATTCCGAGTCTCTTTTTTCATTTTATGACTAGTTGCAAGTCGCATCCCAAACCATTTTAGGGACTCTTGGCCAATTCCCACTCAGGGAATAAAAGACTAATGGAGAAGCATTTTTTAGTTTCGTGAGATACTGCAAGTTTGTTTAGGCATGGACTAGGTGACCAAATTATCCATCCTCTCTCAAGGCATGGTTTCATAAATTGGACCCCTTAATCCAAATGTTGTATTGTTTCAAACTGAGCAAAACACTAGTTGTTGAAATCAATGAGTAAAGCAACTTCCGAGGCATGGCACTCAGGAGTGAGGGGTGCTCTAGCTGAAATCCTATCCCAGTAATCCATCGTAGTGGATGGTTCCTCAATATGAGTCTTGATGTTTGTTTTATTTCTAGTTTCAAGTCGCATCCCAAACCATTTCAGGGACTCTTTGCCAATTGCTCCTGATGGCATAAAAACTAACTAACTACATGTCTCTGTCAACTAACTACTATATCTTACTACCTTGAAAAAAGACTGCACCAATTTAAACTGCACATTGAGTTTAACAACCACTACTTCCTACATAAAAATGTGGGTTGCACTATTTCTAACCATCGCCATAACTAACTTATTCTTCAACTTGGATTGAACAAAAATAATATTTGTATAGTCCTACTCTTGGCTTGAACAAAACTAATATTTGTATAGTTCTACTCTAGTATTGAACAAAACTAATATTTGTATAGTTCTACTCTTGGCTTGCCTTAAACATATTGCCAACTAAAGCACCTAATATTTGCAACACACCAACTGATGGTTGGATTTCTTACTCCATAGCATTGACCCTCATCTTCAATGGACATTTCTTATAATAATTCTAATTTGCACAATTCCAACAAACAACAACCTTAATACTATTTTTTTCTTAGATCCATATGATAAACTTATCATGTCCTTAGTGTTATCACATTAATATGTCCAAAATCAAGAGGGATATCACATCAAATTAGGTGGTTGACCACTAATATTGGTAATTGCACCCTAGTCTAATTGTGCATCCAAAAATAAATATATAAATTTTTTATTTAGAACTTTGAATATGATGATGGACTACTAACTAACAACACATGCACATGAAACTAAAGGTACAACCAAATAGGTACTTGTCAGATATGTCTTCGTTGAGTGAGGAAATCTTAGGACAAATAGAGGCTAGAAATGCGTCTACATCTAGTAGATATGATAAGCAAACAAGGACCAAAGGTGAAAAAGTTAGAATAAAATTTTGTAGACGGATGAAATTATTTCTTGCCGAAGGAGGATCATGATCTTATGATGATGACCGCATAGGAGACATAGAGGTTCCACTCAAGTTTAAGCATCTGGTAAAACAATGGGTACCTAAGGAATTGCCTCCTATAGATGTTGACTTCATTGTCAACAATAGGACATATCGCATTGCACCATCCTCCCTGCATGGGTTGGGGCTATTTTCCATGGATGGAACAATTGTAAAATACAATACAGTAACTGAATTGATGGACTATTTCAGACCGTTTTACAATTATAACGATTGGATGCGGCTCGTCCGGTACATGTAAAGTATGCTGTGATATGCACTCGCCACAAATTATATACAACTATATTGATGGAAGGCCTAAAGCTTCTGGCAATATTGTAGGGTTTATAAACAACACATGACCTGGGACAACAAACAAACAACCGAATTGCATATATGAGGAACGTGAAGAAAATCAGGTAGTCATGTGCACAATAAAAAAGATAGCTACCAGGGAAGAGTTATTAGTGGATTACCATTTGAATCGAATAGAAACATTGACTAATAGTGTGCAGGTTCTTATGCACCACCTCTTTAAGAAACCTCTACTTATTACATTATATTTTTTTATTGTCTTTAACATTATTGTAAATATTATCTTTAACATTGTTTTTTGTTATCATTAACAATTTTTTAAATATTTGGGGCTTTTAATTATATTATAATGTGGCAGAATGATCGTGGAAAAGGGCCAGCTGCAGAACATGTAAATGATTATCAATTTTCACTTTCATTTTACGTTGTTTTTATTATTTGCTTATATAATTTTATTGAAATAATATTGTTTTTGTTGAAATAATATGTAGTCCGCAGGCCATGTTGATCATGATTCCGTCGATAAGGAGGGGTTCTATTCATCAGTTGATCCAATCGTCTTAATAAAAAAAAAGATCATTAAAGCTAACAAGGAACTTGCTAGCTTCTTAGATCATCTATATCAAACTCCCGACCTCAAAGCAAATATCAAGCTCCTTATGTCACAACTTAACACATATAAGGTAATAACCATAATTTAAAGTGTTTTTTTTTAATGTACTCATATGTTCAATTATGATACTTTGTTATTTAACTTTTACATTATCTCACGAAAAAACATTTTCTTTTTTATAAAGACATTTTTGGAGCCTGTTCAACTCGGTGTTGGTAGTAGTGGCGCTACAGAGACGCTACAGAGTCCTGATGTGGGCGGTCATACAACTGCTAGAGTACTATTTACTTCTCCATATTCCACACCTAGTTTAGATAGGATCCATGACACGCACCGCCAGACATACACACCTCGATCAAAGTCTAGAGATGGTGGCAGAAATGAGGATCATGGTGATGTGGTTGAGATGGTTGCATTTCCTAGAGCTAGATGTGTGACAAGCATGGGGACCCTTCCATGCACATTTTTTTTTGATGATAATGGACTTCCATTAAAGCAATCAAGACTCCCAGGTAGTTCTAATTCATATTTTAATCGTTTAGTGTTGTCCTTCTCATACAAAAATAATCTAGATTATTAATTTTAAATGAATGATCATATCTTTTTGTGTGTAGTAAACGACCTTTTTTATAGGAACCTAGAGAGTAAGGCCTTGTTGATTTTTGGGGAAACCTTACGCATGAGGTGTAATTGCCATAATTCCAACCTCAAAAAGGAACTTATGGATTATCTTGAAGGCCTCTTTGGAGTAGACATGTTCAATAAAAAAGCAGTCACCTCTGCAGCAGGTGAATATTTAAAATATATGTGGGATTTTTATAGACGAAGCTCGGTAGGAAATCCTAGGTATGATCGTCCTCCCCGAATTCCAGAGAGGGAGTGGAAGGCGATCGTTAATTATGCAAAAGAGAATATTTTGAAAAAATTAGGAGAACAAATAACTGGTACAACAAGGTAAATTACAATTTTTTGATTTCAATACTAGCTTTATTTTTCTTTAGATCTAAATAAAAGTGTGGTTACATATAACATACTTGAAAATTTTGATGATAGGTTGCCTGACACTTCAAAGGAAACCAAAGCAAGGATTTCCAAACATGGCCAACACAAGCTAGGCCAGGGCATCTACTCGAGGTTACAGTCACGAATCGTAAGTACCCAAACATCTTAAGAATATTATTGGTATCACCTTACAAATGTAAGGTAACTGTAGCCAAAAACATTAAAAAACCATACCCTTATGCAATGTAGGGCGACGACTTCGGAACTGAAACCACGGAGGAAGACATCCAACTTGGTTACAAGTACGGTTATAAAGTCGTGGTTGATCGTAGGAAAATCATGGGGCAGACCCCAAGATCCAATTTGTGGGATAACGTAAATAAAAATCAATTCACATTAACCTTTCATTACTTATAAAATACGTAAATGTTTGATATCGTCCATAATTTAATGTCTTACTTTGTTTTAATCATGGGAGAAACACTATCAACGAAACCATTAGTACTGGACAATAGAGCGTTGATAGTGAAATGGAGCCAGAAGATCATGGTTCTCCCTAGCAGCCCCATCTAATTGAGGTGCAACCCCAAGATTTTCCTGTGACAGAGGCCCATGACGGTAAAATGTCTATATATTAATCATGTACGTAATAATTTTGTACTTATAAATTTTGATGTTTCAATGGCAGAGAATGTCATAGTTGATCCTCCTTGACCTAAAGATCAAGTGAACAGGCCGACAACCATTCCAACGGTGCTGACTAGAAGACTAGGTAAATAATTACATTGCAATTTTTTTTTTATTATCAATGAACTACTTCAATGATATTTAAAAATTGGCCATATAAATTTAATATTTTTTATGTTTGTAGGTGACGGCCCCTCACAGTAGCATCCACGCCGTGGGTACGAGACCAGACATACTCAGTGTGAAAGGACTGAAACAACATCAACTGTTGAAGAGCACCCAGTAAATGAAGACATGGAGATGGATGAATTACTTAAGACCTAGAAAGCACAAAAGAAGACTAAAATAAATTCATGATGTCATGTAATAATTTCATAAGACAGTTAGATGTACATTATATAGTTGAACATGTAATGATGCATATAATGCATTGACATTATGGGTACTTTTTCATCTGATAATATACACAAGGTTATTTCTATCGCTTGTACATAACTTTGAATGTAATTTTGTTATACACTTAATGATAATTTCAACTTCTCTTATAATACTTGGTATATATTGATTCAATACTACTTGATTCAAGATGTGAGAATGCAAGCAAGACCTAGTGCCTTGTGCTTGGGATATGGATTCTAGGCAACAAATAGAACTTGAATATGCAATATGCAACTTCCAAAATCTTGTGACATAATATATGCAACTTTGAAAGTCTTGTGACATGTGACATGTGACATGTGGCAAGCATCTTTTTCCAAGAAATGTGCAAATGTTAAACTTGGTGCAACATGCAAAATGAAATTTTTGGGAAGATGCAATAATAAGTTTTAAGGATGAAACATGACGGGTTGGAAATGGTCATGTCAATCATTTTATAATAATTTTTCAGTGCATTGCCCTTCTTTTCATTGTGTCTCACATGACAAAGAAACAAAATCACATTTCCATTGTCAATTTATATGTGGAGGGTTATTCAAGGTTTCAAGACTTTCTTCATATTTTCCTACTTTAATCCTCTCATGGTCATGTTAATCCATAT
>ML798487.1:270158-280339 GCA_009831015.1 Picea engelmannii | reverse complement strand
TAATACTAAAGGACTTCATTTATACATGAACTAGGTTATAGTCATATAATGACGATGATACTTAAGATGATCATGATGGCAATGCCCCTCTTAAATTAAATACAATATTTTGAATGTTTGGAACTCTTAGGTGGTTATGGTACTTTAGAAAAGTTCAATTGAAATTTTCATTTATCATAACCATGGAATATTTGGTGAGGGTGATCAAAATCCTAGGATGTATTGCTTCAAGGATTGACAAGGAAAATTTATACCACAATGAATTAAGGGTTCCACTTGTGTTAGTTATGGTAGGTTTTGACTCATTCATTGCTAAATCACAATTTAACTGATTCAACTAAGCAACCTTAAAAAGAACATGAATTAGGTTTGATTTCATGATATGTACCTAAACATCATAAAATTTTAACATCATAAATTCATATCTCACCTTTAAATATCTCACAAATCCTTATTCAGGTAAATCATATAACTTGACTATGGGATTCTAAAAAGGCATATCACTTGGCTTCCCCTAATCACCTACTAGGAAAGTCAAGGTAAAGGACAAGTACACTAATGTACCTTATCTTCTACTAGGTTATCACCACAACCTTACTATGAAATAATCACCAAAACATTAACTCACATACCTTCCTTATAGATATCCTAACCTTCCTTAGTTACTGAAAGTATATATATGGTTCCTTAACCTAATTTATAGTCTAATAACCCTTATTAGGTATAATGGAAGGGGATTACCCTATTATAACCTAGTCTGAGTTGCACTTACAAGTAAGCCTCCCTCTTAACACATATATCTCTTTCTCTATCCAACATTATTTTGGCTCATTTAATTATTTTATTAGATGAGGTATCACACAAAAGTATGATGGATATATCCTTCTATTTAAAGCCTTGATATTACCTCCTAAGTGTTATCTAAAACTCTATCCAAGACTGTCATAAAACTACAGAAGTATTACACTGTCAATGGTTTGAATAGTTGGGTCAGCCAACTAACTCAACCAAACAACCAACAACTTCACTTGGATGACCTCTTTAGTGTGCAATCATAGCACCTTCTATAATTGGCACAAAAATAAAATTTTAATTTTTTTGCTCAATTTTTTTTTTTAAATAAATAATTGTCATCTCAATTGTGACATGTACAAACCTTGCGACGAACTTGCTATACAAATTACAAAAATTGTATAGCAATTATCATCGCAATTAAGATGACCACAGTGTATATTACGACGTCGTTGCTATACAATTTTCGTAATTTGTATAGCAAGTTCGTCACAAGGTTTGTACATGTCGTCGCAATTGTGATGATTGCTTCGTCACAAACTTTTCCATTAGCGACGAACTTGCTATACAAATTACAAAAAATGTATAGCAACTTCGTCACAATATACCCTGTGTCTGTCGCAATTGCGATGATCCTTGCGTCACAAACTTTTCCATTAGCAATGAACTTTCTACACAAGTTATGAAAATTGTATAGCAAGTTCATCGCAATATACCTTGTGTCTGTTGCAATTGCGACGACCCCTGCATCATAAACTTTTCCATTACTTTGCCAATATTGTGGAGGGTGCAACGAGCTCTCTTTATGGTCTCTCTTGTGATGATTTCCCTACTTTGTTGCGCTTTTGCAATTTATTTACTTAGTCATTATGGTGACGATATTTCTTTTTTGTCGCAATCATGACAACTTCCCTATTGTCATCGCACTTGCGACAATAATCCAGGTTCGTCGCACATGCCACGTCACATGAAGTGACGTTTTGGAGACTCAAGATTCTTCGCAATATCCACGACATAATGTCGCAAGAGCATCAAAATAGTCGTCGCAAAATGACCCAAATATGTTAGTGGCGATATACAAATTGACTGTCGAACTCCCACATCGCCCCCTCTTCAATGTTACACATTATGCATTCAAAATTTCTGGGCAATACAATTTGACCGTCGGGGCCTCACGTCTTCTGGGGAACCCTTTTCACCCTATTTTGGATCCTTGGGTTAGTGGTTTCATGAAATCTCCAATTCCTAGTCACTATTTCCTATGCCCGCCACCTTCGTACTTCTTTTCAAATATGCAACAACAAAGGTTTAATGTTAAGAGTTCATCATGCAACAACCGTAAAGATTGTCATTAATAAGAAAAATGTTGGAGGATATAGTCACACTGACTATCCCTACACAACTTGTCCCGAGACATGAAGAAAAGATCTTGTGAGGTAATGGCATATCTATTACAAATTTCAATATATTAGCGATTCATCCAAATAATTATTAGATAAATTTCAACATATTGTGGACCTTGTTTTCTTGGATTTTGAAAACAAACAAATACCTTATCTTTTATACTTGAATGAAACAATTTTTAGTGTAACCTACTCAAGAGCAATTGCATATATAAGTAAATTGAGTAGTTGAGTTCTTTGAACTTCAACCAAGAGGTACCATTACTTATAATGGACAAATGTAAGATTGATGATATTTTGATATCCAATTTTGAGATTGACTAGGTTTTCATCAAAACTAATGATTAAACAAAAGATTGAGGTTTTGATACCCAATGTTGACATTAACTAGGTTTCCATTAAGAGCTATAGTTGTTGAAAAACATGAAATGTTATTTTTAACCATTTGTGAATGCAAAGATATCATTTTCATCTTGTAAATATGTTTCAATTATCAAAATATAAATTAGATTCATAATTTTCATTAAAAACTAATTCCAATGGCACACATGTGAAATCATGTTCCTACTTCACCAAACAAAATCTCCCTAAAATCATATTACATGAAGTACTTATAATTGTGCTTACACACTATTGTTAAAACAACAACTAGAAAACAAAGTTTAATTAAAATAACATTTTCTTGACCATACTTTTGTGTGCTCAAAACCAACTATGTGAAATCTTGAGAAAGTTTTACAATAAATATGATGTCCAAAATTAATGTAAAAATCAACATTGGGACCAATAAAAACAAGTGTAATGATGCATACATATATAAAAGTAAGAAAAAAAAAAGTGAATATACTATCAATAATATCTATCAACAAGTAAGTTCACTTATATGTTAATAAGTGAAATTTGGGAAAGTCTCATTAATGTAAAAATCAACATTGGGACCAATAAAAACAAGTGTAATGATGCATAGATATATAAAAGTAAGAAAAAAAAAAGTGAATATACTATCAATAATATCTATCAACAAGTAAGTTCACTTATATGTTAATAAGTGAAATGTGGGAAAGTCTCTTCAAAAAGTTTTACAATTAATATAATATCCACAATTCTCAATATAAAAGTCAATATCGGGACCAATAAAAACAAATGTAATGATGAATAACTGTATAGTAAAGATGTTGATATTTGTTTTTCACAAATGTTTTACTTAAAAATTAAAAATGTTTTACTTAAAATGGGACCCAAATTTTTTTTATTTATAATTTTAAAAATAATTAAATTTATAAATAAAAAAATCAGACTAATTAGATATGATTAAGTTTCATTTAAATTTATATAGTTTAATGATTTTTTTTTTAAATTAAATTTATTATTTTATCTATTTAATAATATAAAAAGTTGAATAAACTAATAAATTAATTTGAGTAATTTTAAAATTAAATTTATCATTAAATTTATATATTTTAATGATTTTTTATTTTTTTAATTACCATTTAATTTATTAAATTTATATATTTTAATGATATAAAAAAATTCTATAAATGTTGTAATCTTATTTAAGTAATCTTGTTCAACATGGTTGTTGTTTTAGTCTTAGTGGCGCTTTTAGTAAAAGTATAGATATCTAGAGCTAACTATCCAGTTGTGCCTAAAGACACTATGCATTCCAGTATGGAATAGATGTCCATATAACATAACACATTAAAATAATAATAGTAATACTAATAATAATAAATTTAAAAATATTAAGTAGGATATATATATATATATATATACTACAACAAGGAAGATGTAATAAAAAACAAAAACAAAAAAAATTAATATTAAAATTTTATGCGAGTTATATACTTATTTTGAATGAATAACAATCAACATAGATCCATCTTAACCAGAGATTTATCAAGTATCTAAAGAGATAGAATCTCCCCCCTTGATAGATTTGATTAGGGTTTAAGATGGATCTATGTTAGTTAGTATTTGATACCTTGGGAATAAGATTAGTGCTAGTTGTCCATTACTAACTTACTTATGTAATTATAATTTTTAAAGTTATCTGCTTTAAAAATTTAAAAATTTTATTGTTTCATAAATTGGTTTATAAAGTTAAATTATATTTTAAAATTTTATTATGACGTCAATTGATTTATAAAATGTAAATTTTGTTTTTTTATATTAATATTTAATTTAGTATAAGGTATTTTTATAAAAATATTTAATTTTATATAGAGTTTAACAAATTAATAATTTAGATTTAATTTTTTTAATAATTTTTTATTTATTTATTTTATATTAAAATACAATTAAAATAAATTAAATTACATTATATTTACTTATTTATTTTTAAAAAAATTATAATCTTTTTGTAAGTCAAGAAATCTATTTTTATTGAAAAAATTATATAAAATTCATTAATTTGTTAAACTATTACAAAAGAAAACCAAAAAAAACTTTATGGCTATATCATTTAAACTAAATTATTAACCCAAGTTCAAATTCTCTTGTTCCCCTTTGGGTTAAGCCCCATAATCAAGGTCGACTAAAATTCAGATATTCATTTTAAAACTGATGACTCTTCATCAGCCATGTGATATTCATGTGAAGGTAGCTTGGCGTTATCATGTCTGTTTTGTATTGGACGACAGTACCTTCAAGTGGTTTATTGCACTGCACATAATTAAGCTCATGCTCCCCTTTAAATTATTTTCTGTAAATTATTTTATTTATATATAAAATTATTTTATGTAAATTATTTTATATATAAAATTAAGAAACTTTTTGTTTTATATATATATATATATATATATATATAAAATAATTTTCTGAAAATTATCTTATTTATATATAAAATATAATAAGAATTTTTTTAATTATAAATTTTTATTTTCAATTGTTTTCTTGTTTTGTATACATAATAAAGATATTGATATATATAATATATATAATAAAGATATTGAAATAGTTATGATTTGAAATAATTTCTTAAATATCAATATTTTTCAAAATATAACTTACCAAATATTTAATTTGTTTTGTATACATAATAAAGATATTAATATACATAATATATATAATAAAGATATTGAGATAGTTATGGTTTGAAATAATTTCTTAAATATCAATATTTTTCAAAATACAACTTACCAAATATTTAATATTTAATGGATTGCACCTTTTCTTCATACTCAACTCTCTATATTGGTTAATAATTTTTCTACTTATTTTTTACTTCTAATTACTTTATATCTCTCTTTGAAATATTTTATTTATAGCTTATGTTAAAATATTTCTTGTGTTATTAATATTTTTTTAAACATTATTTATCAATTCCATATTAAATATGGAAGGAAATACCCAAGTAATGATCACACAATTTTTTTTAACTTTTAATCACTTCATGTTTTTCATTGAAATATTTTATTTATAACTGATTTTGAAATATTTATTTTGTTATTAATATTTTTTCAAATGTCACATATCAACTTCATGTTGAGAAGGTATTACACATCTCAAAGAATCTTTTAACATAATAAAACTGATTATAATAACTGCATACTAATAATACAATAAAGAGTGACAGAGAAACTAATAAGCCTATTAAAAAATCTAACTTTGTATTACAAATAATTCCAATATAATGGTGATTAAAAATCAAATGTATATTTATGTGATTGAAAACAGTATACTGCTCTAAGGTTAATACAAAGGCTAATACAAAATTAATAAAACTAGAGATATTAAATAATTAGTCCAGTATTAAATTTTAAAAATAAAAAATAAATTGATTAAACTGCATCTTACACTACACATCATAAATAAAATATTTTAATATTTATGTTAAATAAAATAATTTTACATCAACTTTATATATAGAAATTTTATATCAATTTTATATAGAGAGAAATTGAAAGTGAAAAAATATTTTAATATCTACCTTAAATAAAATAATTCTATATCAACTATATAGAGAGAGAAATTGAGAAATTGAAAGTGAAAAAATATTTTAATGTCCAACTTAAATAAAATAATTCTATATCAACTCTCTATATAGAAATTTTATATCAACTCTATAAGAAAGAGAAAGAAAGAGACTAATTGAAAGTAAAAAAAATCTTATTTAATGACATTTTAAAATATTAATAAGAAAAAAAAAACATTTTTTATTGGTTAAAACATTTGAATGGTGTGATGAGTATGAGGGAGATGTGTAATCCCTTGGATATAAACCAATCCATCTTAACTTCTGATATATCATGCACCTAATCTCTCTATATGCATCTCCAAAATATTGATGCATCTAATCTCTCTATATGCATTTAATCCATCAAAACTTAAAAAATATTTAAATCTTCAAAAAATTGATGCTTCTCCGGGCATGATAAATTCAAAATTAAGATGGATCTAAGGTGATTCCATAAACTTGTGGTCATGGCAAACTCATACATTGTAAAAATACTTATATGATCTGCAAAATAGCATCTCAATGATTGGGTGTTTGGGGAGCTGTGAGCTCATCGCTAGAGTTTGTGATAGTTTTGAAAAAGAGGAAATCATGTCGCCTCGTGGAGGTTGTGTCGTCTCCTGCTAATCCGATACGTGTATCCAATAATCACCAAAATTTGCGTGAAAAGGTTATAAGTTTTGTATGAAGATTACTAGCATAGCCACTCAAAACCGTGGTTGATGAACGTCGAGAGGCGATGACAAAGCTTCCTCCCGCAAGTTAATGGCCGAAACCCTAAACGACCTCGATAGGATAAGCCCTTGATGATCTGCCCCGATCCTACAACAATGGCCTTCCCCAGCACACTGTTATAGTATTCCACCCTCGGCGATCCAATATGAAATGCACGGACAACTAGAAAATGAAACATGCGAACAACTAGAAAATGAAATGGGCTAACAGTTGAGGAAAGAAAACCAGAAAATGAAACTCACCTACAGCTCAAAAAATCCAAACGTGGTAATCCCAAAGGTTAATCATTTAAACCAAACAATCATATAGTGCTACAGTAATTTCTTAATATGATTAGGTAAATGTTAGAAAGTAAATAGGTTAATGGATGCATTCAAAAATACAAGGAAGTTATCAAGAGTAAATCACATTCATTGATTTGGGAGGACGACTAAGAATATGCCAGCATCTTGAATTGTTAACCATCAGATTAGAATTTTAGATTAAAAGGTGATTAATTTTGCCCATTGTCAATAGGTGTACGTCTTTCAGCATAATTAACGTCTTCAAATTATTGCGGCATAATTGAAACCAAAAAATTATAAGTAAACTTTTTAGCAATTTGTGGTGAGAAATCACATTGTTTGCATGTGGCCAATGGTGCATAAGATAGGGCGCAGTCAGGGAAGAAGCCCAATAACCTAGGAGTCACCCTTTGGGTTTTCTTTTTGGAGACCAACCTTCTACCTTTTGGGCTTTTTTTGGTAGGAATTGGTCGAAATCCGACGATGTAAATTTGGACAAAATATTTATTTTCTGTAGTTTAAATTGTATTTCTGAATCTATAAATGGATTCATCATGCTAAAAAACCCATAGGGCACTCAGATTATACTAACTTAGCCACTCAAATCTGCAGATCCAACCATTCATCACCGAATTTCAGGCAAAATCAAACGAAAAAAGTTGCCAAAAAACCTCCAAAAGGTAGAATGTTTAGACTACTACCATAAGATAGGGCACAGTCTCTGAAGCCCAACAGCCCAGGAGAAATGAATCACCCACTGTAAAGAGTTGTTTCATCTTGACCCAAAGAAAGGGGACCCCATGTGACAACACGAAAAATAGGCGTCTCGATATATATATATATATATATATATATATATATATATATATATATATATATATATATATATATATATATATATATAAGGCATAGTAATGACATTTGGAGGTTGTGTTTGGCCCTTTTAACGAGACTATAGATTCGGGTAATTTGAGAGTCCCACTACAAAGTTATAGTTAAAATTAGTATAGTTTAAATGTTTTACAAATTTGAGTGATTATTTTTGTATAATCCTTATGCTCCAGAGGTTTTTCAGCATACTAAATCTATTTATGAATCGAGAAATAAATTTTAAACAACAAAAAATAGTGATTTCGTGCAAAGTTATGTCACCATATTTGGACGAAATAAATAATTTCGTAGAACAATTAGACAATGCCCTTAAAATTGAAACACATGAACAATAAGACAAAGATGAAAGGCTCTAGTAAAAGAATAAGCCCAACAACCCAGAAGAAATGAATCACTCGCTGGAAAGAGTTGTTCCATCCTGAGCCAGAGAATGGGGATCCCACACACCAGCACGGAAAAGAGGTGTCGTTATTGGAGAGATCTAAATAGGGATGATATTGGGAGTTTGTGTTTGGCAATTTTTAATGGGATTGTGTTAAGTAGTGTAAGAAAAACATAGCATAAATAAGAAAGATCAAACACACATATAAACCAAGCACATCAATCCCACAATTGACACATTGATTTATGTGGAAACCCAATGAGGGAAAAAAACATGGGCAATGAGTATCGATCTTCTTATTATTCAATGGAGAATTGCAATAGCCTTCATAGGGATATAATTATCCTCTCCTGACACACACTCTGCTCTCAACACAACGTGCTCTCACACTCTTCACACATTGCACTCACACCTCTATGGGTATGCTCGTATATATAACATCTATTAGTCAGTTACACAAACTGATCATGAATAGATCACATAGTTACACGAACAATCCATAAATAGATTGCATGCATGCACATTAACATATTTGCATGCATGTGCATGTGACCGCATGAGGAAATTCGTTGGCATGTTTCCAACAATCTCCACCTTGACAACAATTTCCCTGATATATCATGCCCTTAATTAATTCATCATCTTTTCTGCAAGCCAAGAGAAGCCAAACACCATCATAGCTTCTCTAACAAAACTGGTTTCGTAAACATGTCTGCAGAATTCACTTTTGTATGGACCTTTTCCAGAGCCACTCCACCTTCATCAACAACTTGTCTTACAAAATGGTACTTAACAGAAATATGGTTTGTCGTACTATGATAAGTTGGATTTATAGCCAAATGAATAACACTTTTACTATCGAAAAATACTTTCACCTTATCCTGCATCCTTCCAAACTCACCCAACAAACCCTGTAACCAAAATGCCTCGCATGCATGTGAAGTAGCCATATACTCTACCTCAGTAGTGGATAAAATGACTACGTTTTGAATCTTTGACATCCAACTAACATGTCCTCCTGCAAGAGTAAAGACATATCCTGAAGTGGATCTCCTTTTGTCCAAGTCACATGCAAAATTTGAATCTACATAACTGCAAATTGAATTTTTGGAACCATCATAGGTGATAGAATAACAATTTGTGCCTCTAAGATATCAAAGCACCCATTTCATTGCTTCTCAATTATATTTTACTGGATTTGCAATGTATCGACTGAAAACACCAACTGCATGTGAAATATCAGGTCCAGTACTCACCATTTCATACATCAAACTTCCCACTACATTAGCATATGGTACACGAGAGATATAATCCTTTTCTTCGTCATTACTAGGACATAAATCTGAAGAAATATTGAAATGGGAAACCAAAGGGATCTGTACGAGTTTCGCATTATTCATTCTGAATTTGATAAGTATTTTCTCCACATACTTCTATTGTGATAACCACAACTTACCATTTTTCCTGTCTATGTGTATCTTCATGCCTAAGATTTGTTTTGCTGCTCATAGATCCTTCATATCAAATGCCCTAGCCAACTGAGCCTTTAACTTGTTGATTTCAACCATGCTTTTGCTTGCCACAATTATATCGTCAACGTATAACAAAAAAATAATGAACATGCCATTTTTCAACTTTTTAAAGTAAACACAATGATCATATTCACTTCTTGTAAAATTTAGGCTCACCATGAAGGAATCAAACTTCTTGTACCATTGCTTGGGAGACTATCTCAGGGC
>ML798487.1:246999-260873 GCA_009831015.1 Picea engelmannii | reverse complement strand
TAAAGTAAAATCAACAATCTATGTGAACTGTCAATGCATCGATAAATTCAAATTTCAGAGGCAATTACTAATAACTACATTATGATATTGATATGAATAAATAGATTTTTCTTTTATTAAGTCATCTGAAATCTGTCTTTGGACATCAGAAGACCTCAATATCTAGTTGAATTCGAATTTCAACGTAAGCTTTTGGTGAGGTGATCTAAGGAGGTCTGGTAATTACAAGGTGTCAAGGTTAATAATCAACGTCAACAAGTTCGGTAACCACAAACTTTAGGGACATGAAGACATCTGTCTAAACACCAAACCACCATTTAATTGTCACGTGTTACAATTAAATGTATCACTAAAAATGCATTATTCAGGAAAAGAAGAAAATTTACTTATGGTGGAAATGTACGATACTAGATCTTTTGGGTTTTTCTTTTTTCTCTTTTTCGTTTAAATACGTGACAATCAGAGAAGAATTAAATTAAAATAAGAGATATTACACCTAAAATGATAGACAATTGACGTCATTATATGTGCTACCATCTCTAGTATTATAACGCCAAACAATTGTATGACAGTTTACTAGAATTCAGTCAAATCGACAAAATACTGAAATTATTTTTATCCAATGCAAATAGGGAGAAGATATTGTAAATTCTCTCAATGTGAGATTTAGTATATTGATAAAATTTGTCACAATACAAAGATTTTGCTTAAACAAGATTAAATAAGAAAAGAATGATTCATAGTAAAAGAAAATACAGGACTGTGAACGAGCGGAGGGTTAAGAACTCTCTAAGTTCTAAATTTCAGGAGAAGCCCAAGAAGTGCGCCTACACTTCATTTAAAGTATTTGCAACTTCAGAAGGTATAATGCTCATTATTTCATATTGAAAACTCTACCATTCTTGAAAATTTTGTTTGTTGTATATTAAATATTTCATATTAAAAATAAAATGATTACAAATTCACTATAGACATCATTGTTTGTCATATATTCAATTATTCCATATTCAAAATTCATTTTTTATTGGAAATTCCTCAATTATTCCATATTAAAAAGTCTACCATTATTGAAAATTTGTTTGTCTTATATTAAATTATTCTATATTGAAAATAAAATGATTACAAAGCACATGAATAATTGATTCACTACATACATCATTGTTCGGCATATACTCAGTTATTCCATAGTCAAAATTCAATTGTTATTGGAAATTTCTCGATTAGTCCATACTGAAAACTGGATCATTATTGGAAATTTGTTTGTCTTATATTGGATTATTCCATATTGAAAATTCAACCGCTACATAGCACATGACTAGTTGATTCAGTACAGACATCATTGTTTGTCCTATACTCAATTTTTCTATATTGAAAATTCAACTGTTATTGGAAATTTCTAAATTATTGAAAAATCAACCATAATTGAAAATTTGTTTGTCCTATACAATTATTATTGAAAATTTATTTGTGGTATACTGAATTATTCCATATTAAAAATTCAATGACTACATAACACTTGAATAATTGATCCACTATCGACTTCAGTGTTTGTCATATATTCAATTATTCCATATTGAAAATTCAAGTGTTATTGGAAATTTCTGAATTATTCCATATTGAAAACTCAACATGATTGGAAATTTGTTTGTTGTATATAGAATTATTCCATATAAATTCAACGACTAGATAACACTTGAATAATTGATCCACTATCGACTTCAGTGTTTAACATATACTCAATTATTCCATATTGAAAATTCAACTGTTATCGGAAATTTATGAATTATTCTTTATTGAAAACTCACATGATTCGAAATTTGTTTGTTGTATATCAAATTATTCCATATTGAAAATTCAACGGCCACAAACTTCATTGTTTGGAAAATTCAACCATTATTGGAAAATTGAATAGTATGGAATAAGTGTGGAAATTCCTTGCATGATCACGACGTCAATAACTGATTGACTATTATCTCCGTTGTTTAAAAAGTTACCTTCGTGACCTAGAGTTTTCATTTGAAGTATTTGCAAGCTTAGAAGGTATAATGCGTAGTTGGTTGACCTAATGGCTACTGGGATCCCGAGAGTTCGAGAGTTCGGAACTCCAGGAGGCTTAGGATATTAGAACGTATGCTCCAATAGGGCCAAAGGCTAGAGCTACGTGGTAGGACCTCAAGACTTCAGGATAGTTGGGATACTGAGACGCTATGGTTAAAGTGGTTGAAGGCTCGATACATCAGTTCCTATCTCATCATTCAATGCGCAATCACGTATAAGTGTGAACCTTGCAGGAGTTCGGGACGTTGGAGAAATAGAACGAATAATTAAAAAGGGCTGAAGGTCCAGACCAAACTCTCGCTTCCCCATGTCATAATGTTTTAAACATAAGAAATTAAATGAGAGGGACCCTCTCTGTAACTCTGAAATTAAGGAGATTGGGGTTCATAAATGCATGATGAGGAATTTCGCCGAAGTTCAGAGACTTAGGCGTTAACTAATATTAATAACCCAAAGTTCAATTGGAGATTTAGTAAGGAGTGGAATTCCACTATGTCAATGATTAATCAACTTAGTAGGCCTATAGGTGCTAGACAAATGTCAACTCCTAGTTGGGAGAGTCTATGTATACTATGATGATGTGGAGTGTCGGGTGACAAGGAGCCACGTGGCTGTGATGCCCTGTTCCCAAGAGTAGGCTAGCAGGGAGTGACTTAGTAGTCTATGTGTTCCCGTAGACTATAGTCAAGTAAAAACAAGACACAAGATGGAGAAATAAGGGTGTATTGATGGCTAAACAATGAATTAAGCCAAAAAACTTAGGGAAAGCACTTAAGCCTAAGTCAACGAAGAATTAGAATGAAAAGGTGCTAAAGGGGGACTTAATTAATTAATTATTCACCTTAGGAGGAAAATAGCATAGCTTAAGTGAGGTCAATGGTGAATTAGATTGAGAATGGTATAAAGGAAGGAATTTGACCTAATTCATCATTATGCATTGTTATGATTTGATGTTGAGAGTTCCCAGAGGAGGAAGAGAGTTGACTTTACAATTTTGTGGATTTTTGAAGGAAACCACCACCATTGATCGGTTTCGGTGTTGAGAGACACACCCTAGCCTATCAGAGATACCATCCAGGTATTTCACCGTGCTTTTCAGGAGTATCCATTTGCAGTGTGTGCAGCTCAGGCAGTGAGGGCGCAAGTCAGATTGAGGGTTTGTGGAGTTGCACGAGGTCCAAGATCGTATTGCATTTTCCTTCCGACCCAGTTGAGATCCAGTCAAGGAAAATTGAGCCACTTTCGATCAGATTCTGACGATGGAGTATTGTAGGGTGCATCATCCAACCATTTAGGGAGCAACTCTTCCGATAGGACATTTGAGGTTGCAGACGGAGCATCAGAGAGGATCCAAAGAACCCTCCGGACCCAGTTCCACATTTTGCAAGATGATTTTTTTGAGTCCTATAGCAGCTGATTCCATTGGTGGAATCATTTGGGGCACATCCAGTGTCCCAGGAGGTGCGTAAACCCCCCCAGGGGTCGAGATCTAATGCCTAAGAGGCCAGATCTGACATCTAGCACTCATCCATTTTAGTGTAGAGTCCAGGGCACTTCTATTGGGACAATTTCCATCTCATTCCAACGGGTCTAACCTTTCAGATGAGTTTTCCAGCTTGTATCGGTTACCGTACTTCTCTAGAATCGCCTATTTTGTCGATTTATCTGTGCATGCATCAGATCTTCCTTCATCTTCTGATCACCAGTATGTTTATGCTATTTTCTTGTATTCTAGTGATGATCCATGAGATCTAACTAACGACTATACTCTATATTTCCAGTAAGTTATTGTATTTCCATGCTTGAGTCACATAATACATATTATTGGGAAATTGATGTTCTTTATTTCCGCATGCATCCTCGATATGGCGTTTAAACCATAAATATACAACATGCACATGCAATAACCATAAGAATCTCAAACACACAACTGAAATGCATCCAGAAACATCCAGAGTATCAGATCTGAAGATAAAACGCATCTAGAAACCCCTAGTGTATCAGATCTGCGAGACAGAACAATAGATCAATAGAAAATATATTGATTAGCAGGATCAGGGATATTTTTGTGGTATCAGAGCTTTACTCCGGCCAGCCTGTGACTAAAGACAATGAGTACAATAAAAGAACCAAATGGTTGTGATCACGTAGGTGACGAATATGTCACTTACAACAAGCACAACGAAAGAAGGCCTAGGCCTAACTTTCCTCCTTTCCCTCCCAGTTCATAGGAAGAGGAAGAGGCAAACAAAGAAGTAGAGAGAAGAGCATAGTGTGAGGTCGAGCGCGAAGTAGAGAGGATACTAGGTGACAGATATTCGCGACCAGAGGGCAGTGGTAAGGCCCCCATGGAACCAGAGGCAACCTTCAGGTGGCTGATAGATTGGCTCAGGTGGTTGATAGATTGGCTATGGTGGATATCTTGAGAACCCAAGCCCCACATGCAGTATAGGGGAACTCAGGGCCAGGCAGTAGACCCCAGTCACCCACTCGCATATATACTTCTGCGTGTAGGATTCCCTGACCATTTTTTCCTAGTTTCCAGAGGGAACCCCCAACAGCAGCACAAATGTCGATAACACAGGGACCAGCCACTCTTGTAGAGGACATTGCAGAGTATCAGAGGGAGTATGAAACATTGGCCCGTGACTTCTATCAGTATATGACCTTAGTCGAGTATTGTTTACTCAGACTTAGGAACCACCCCAGAGAGCCACAGAGGGGAGGGTAGTAGTTGCAGTAGCAACAGGGGCATAACATTGATTTCATCCAAAAATTTTGCAAATTCACCATACCTTCTTTTGATGGATCATCCAAATGCATTTCTAGAGCTTGGGTATAGAAGATAGACACCTACTACAAGCTCAACCAGATGACCAAATCAGAAGTCATCAATTTCTCTACCTTACACTTGGAGGGTGATGCACATGAGTGGTGGTATCATGGATTGGTGACATTGAGCCACAGTCGCATCACCTCCTACAGAGAGTTCATAGAGAGAATCATGGATAGATTTGACAGGAGGGATCCAGAGATCCATTTTAGAGATCTAGCCCAGTTAAGAAAAACTGGCACAACAAAGACATTCATCTCAGAGTTTCAGAGGGTAGCAGTGGCAGTGACAGATATATCTGAGCCTCGACTAATCATGTTATTTACATAAGGGCTCACAGAAACCTTGAGAGGATGGGTGAAGGCATACCGACCTCACACCTTGCAGGATGCCATCTGACACACTAGAGATTTGGAAAAATCCGTGACAAAATCTAAACCCTTTACCAAACCCTTTGTACCAAAGAGAGAAAAGGATCAGAAGAATCCACAAAGGGAATAGAAGGGCAAGCCCAAGTTGGATGATGATACGAGACAGGATTTGATGAAGAAGAAACTTTTCTTCTCTTGTAGAGATCCTTGTGTCTTAGGGCATAGATGCATGGGAAAGGGACAGATCCACTACATTGAAGTGGAATCAAGCAGTGAGGAGGAGGATGAGGATATTGAGGCATTGATAAACAATGATTCAAAGACTGATACCACTCATGATCCAGAGGAGCAGCCAAAGAAACCTTAGATACCGACAAGGGCACAGCCCAAGGAGGAGGCAAAACCTCGTAGAGAGGTGAAAGGGGGAACCATAGCCACCCTTTCAAGAGTACCCAGGTACAACACTCTCAGGCTCAAGGGCCTTGTATAGGGGCAACACATGACAACTTTAGTTGATGGTGGGGCCACCCACAACTTCATAGATGCATCCTTAGTAGCCAGGAGGGGGTTACACATGAAGCAGTTTGAGGGATTCCATGTGGCAATGGCTAATGGATACACGATGACATGTTTGGACATGATCCCCGACCTAGAGGTCAAACTAGGCAACTACACCTTGAAAGACACCTTCTATGTAGTTGATATATCAGATACTAATGTTGTGTTAGGGGTACAATGGTTATATTCATTGGGGGAGATTGGGTTCAATTATCAGACCTTGACTATGAGTTTCAAATATGCTAGTGGATCGAGAGTTGTGTTGAGAGGCATGTATATAGGAGCACCTCAAGAAGTATCGGCAAAGAGGATGGAGTGGATCTTTCGTTATGGTGATGTGGCTTATGCAGTAGAGTGTTTTATCACCACGTGGAAGGATTCTGAGGGTAGGGAGCATTACCATCCAGAGATCAAAGAGATTTTGGGTCAGTATGAGCCAGTATTTAGGTCGATACCACTAGGGAGACCGCCCGACAGGGGTTTTGATCACGTGATTGAGTTAGAGGCAGGGGCTACACCGGTGATTACAACACCCTATAGTCACCCCAAGAAATTTATGGATGAGATTGAAAAAGAAATCAAAGAATTGCTCGCTATGGGGCACATCAGGCCCAACATGAGTCATTTTGCATCTTCATTCGTTTCTAGTACTAAAGAAGGATGGCACGTTATGGATGGGCATCAATTACAGAGCACTCAATAAGAAAACGATCAAGAATCGGTACCCCATTCCTTGCATAGATGATTTGATGGATGAGTTACATGGGGCAGTATTATTCACTAAGATCGATCTACACTCAGGATACCATCATATCAGCATCAGGGAGAAGGACATTGAGAAGACAACATTTTGGTGCCATTTCTGACACTTTGAGTTCTTGGTCATGCTATTTGGATTGACCAACGCACCGGCCACTTTCCAATCTTTCATGAATCACATCTTTAGAGGACATTTGAGGAAGTACCTCCAGGTATTCTTCGACGATATATTGATCCACAACAAGACATGGGATGAGCATCTAGCACATTTGGGGGAGGTATTGGATATTATGCAGGCACACTCATTATATGCCAAGGAATCCAATTGTGAATTTGGAATGAGAGAACTATTGTACTTGGGGCATATCATCAGTGGGCAGGGACTACAAGTTCACCAGGAAACGATCAGGGCCATTTTGGATTGGCCAATGCCCAAGAACCTCACGGAGTTGAGAGGATTCTTTGGGTTATGCAGTTACTACAGGAGGTTCGTCAAGCGTTTTTCATAGTTGGGAGCACCACTCACAGAATTGACCAAGAAGGGTGCTTTTCATTGGACAGATGAGTCACAATAGACATTCGACAAAATGAAAGAGGTTATGAGCACATGCCTTGTTCTAGCCCTTCCAAACTTCTCACAACCCTTTGTCTTAGAGTGCGACACATCAGGGGTGGGGATTAGAGAAGTTTTGATGCAAGGGGGCCACCCCATTGTGTTTTAGAGAAGGAATATCAATGAGCCAGAGAGAATTTATCCGATTTATGACAAGGAAATGATAGCGATCATGCATGCTTTAACCAAATTTAGGTAGTATCTGGTAGGCAATATATTTGTAGTAAAGACTGATCATAATAGTCTCAAGTATTTCCTAGACCAGAAAGATCTCAGCGAGAGACATCAAAAGTGGGTCTCAAAGATCCAATCCTTTGAATTTGACATTGATTATGTCAAGGGAAAAAGGAATATCGTAGCAGATGCCTTGTCCAGGAGTCCAGCAAGATGTTCGATGATGGACATTTGTACAAATTAGAAAGCTCATTTGTTGGTGGAGTACTCCAAAAACAAATTTTCTTGTGAGGTGATGGATGGACAGGTGGTCGATGAGAGATACCAGGTTCTTGATGACATCATATTCTACAATGATCGTATCTACTTAGTTCCAGAATCATATTCTGGAGGTGTGTCATGATTCGCCTACAACAGGGCATCAAGGGTATTTAAAAATATATAGGTAGATCAGGGAGGGATTCTCGTGGAAGGGTCTCAAGGATGATGTGCTGAATCATATCCAGGAGTGCACGACTTGTCAATAGAATAATTCTGAGCAGACACACCTCATAGGGCTGCTACAACCTCTACCCATTCCAGAGCAGAAATGGGAGAGCATTTCTATTGACTTCATTACATACCTTCCTCGAGTGTAGGGAAGGGACTGTATATTTGTGGTGGTCGATAGACTAACAATTTTTTTGCACATTTCTTTTCCATACCCATAGACTAGAAGGCCATACAGGTAGTGTTAGCAACATGATTTTCATGGATAAGGTTAGAGGTTTGTCAACAATTTGCAAAGTCATGCTTGTCAACACCCATGTTGTTTTTATGCCTGGAATCATCTAACATCTCCAAGGGATAGTTTCAAAAGGAATATTATCATTTATTTATTCCCATTTCAATTTTCAACTACGTGTTGCATTATTCATTGCACACTGCAAAATTTATTGCACATCGCGTAGAGGATGTTGTCGCGTAGAGGCTGTTGTCATGTAGAAAATGTCGTCACACAGAGGATGTTGTCGCGCAAAGGATGTTGTTGCGAAAAGAAGGTTGTTGCACAGTGGATTTTTTTGCGTAGTGGATTTCGTCACGCAGTGGGCTGTCACGTATAGGATGCTATCGCACAGTGGATTTTCTTGCGCACAGGCTACAGGTCACACTACGCAAATTACTTGTTTAGTGGTCAACTTCAAGATCGATTTCTAACCAATTGGAGAGGAATTTTGAAAATCCCCAAGAGTTTTTTGTCAAGGACAAACCAAATAATAAAAACCACTCTCATATTTGCAAAATGTATCATGGATTGGGATATTCGAAGGAATATTTGAGCCCTATTTTTCAGCTTTTATGATTTCCTGTTCGAGACATGTTTTTGAGACACGTATTCTAGCCCGTTGGAGATGAATTTAAAGAAAAAGAGAGAGGATTTTCTTTATAACTATCTTATATACAAAAAACTCTCTCATTTTCTAAAAATAGTTTTTTATCAGTGAGATATGATGTCATATTTAACACCTATTTTCCTAGTTTGTTGTGCATTTCGCTGCGTTTTTTGTTGTAGGTTACTGTTACGTAGAAGACTTGTTGTGCAGGGATGACAGAGTGTCCAGCAGTGAAAATGATGACTTATCACAACCAAAAGGTCTAATTTTGATCATGATCAATGATTGTAAATAATATCTCGATTACGATTATGATTTGGAAAAGTCGGGTTTCCTATTTTTAGTAAATCCGTTGAAGTTATTTCTCTCTTTCAAAGCAACCGGATCCATGATTCCAGGAGAGAGTAGCTCGACCCTAAAAACCAAGGGTGACATTATTTTTCTATATATGGGGATCATTTTCATGTAAAAAGTGTTGGTTGGAAATTTTGAGAAACAAATGCTATTGTATGTAGTCTGAGTTTTGACTGAAATTTAATGCAAAGGTTCTATGATTGGATGAAAAGATTCTAGTTGTGATAGTTTGATGTATTGCGTTTCTTTCTCTGCGTATGTCTTTCCTGTCATCTCTTATTTCATATCTCATATTGTCTATTTCAGAGTGAATTTTTGAACCTGCAGATTCGTTGTACTACGCCCCTTGTTCGCGCCACTTAGACAAAACATTTTCCTCCAAAGATAACTTTCAATTCTTCCACTACAACGCTCATGAGTTGCTCCCTATGTTTTTTATCCCACCACACTTTACGGTTTACACTGAAGGTTGTTTCTCGCCTAGCCTTTTCGTCTCGAATCCAGTCACTGAGTCATTTTTTTCGTCTCTTCCTCAGACTAACTCCATAGCCCGAGTTTTACTTTTCTGCGCCAATATAACCATAAACATTTTATCATCGGTGTTAAATCTAGCCATTGTTTGCAAAGCAATATCCTGCGTGGAGACCACACCATTTCTGAGAGATCCCTCTCTAGATCTGAAAGGCTAGTTTCGGGTCTCAAAGTTGGTTGAAAATTTACCTTTGTCGTATGTTTATCATCCAAATAGATTTATGGAGTGATAACATTCTGGCGCTGTTGCCGGGGACGAATTTGAAAATTTTCCCTGGGAAGAACGACATTGTTTTAGTTCTAAAGTACTTTTTTATTTTATGAATATCTTCTTGTCCTTTCCTGAGTTTTTCAAAATAATATTTCTTCACTTACTACATTCAAATGAATCCCATAGATCTACCCTTGTGTGTCCTTCATTACAAACTGTAGGTATACCTCATTCTTGTCTAGCCGATATTCACCAAGCTCCTTCTTCTGAACCATATGATGTTCATGATCAATCTTGTGATCTTAATGAAACCAAAACTGAGCTTGTACCTTCTATTCTTAATCTTGTACCCTCCAACATTCAAGAAAGATACATCCCTCTTAAATTTCCTTCCATCCTTCATGACTTTCCTCTAAAACATTATAAGTACCTTCCTCGGTTTAATGGAGAGCTTGATGGACAGTCAGCTGAAAAACATATTCAGATCTTTGATCATTTCATGGACCTTTTTGAGATCGAACATGATGATGTGTCTATAAGGGCCTTTTCTTAGTCCTTACAAGGAGATGCCAAGGCATGGTTCAGACATTTGCAGCCTCAGTCGATTAGTTCATGGGATGAATTGAGGGAAGCTTTCCATAGATTTTGGGATGAGAGAAAGTCATGGGATCTACTCCTTTCAGAGTTTTATGCCATGAGAAGAATGAAAGATGAAACCATCTCAAATTTTAGTAGGAGGTTTGCTAGTCTTTATTATAAACTACCTAAAGAAATCCAACCTCCTGAAGTTGTTTCCATGCTCCATTATGTAACGACCTTTCAATCAGACTTATCTTTTCTTTTGATGGAGAGGAAATCTATGTCTTTGCAATAGATGTTAAAAAATGCTCAGGAAGTTGAAGAAAATATTCAAGCATGTAAATAGATTTGAAATGAGGAGTTGGATGCTAAAGAGCATGACAATGAATATGAACAAGGAACAATTGATTTGAATCTTGAGAAGAGGGTTACTAATTTCATATGTCCTCTTGAAGCTTTAAATGTTGATGATTTTGCAAAGAATTATATTCCTCTTATTGAAAAAGAAGGTGCTAATTTAGATTTTGATCCATCCCATGATAAGCACGAGATCGTATGTTTTATGTATTCATTTGTAGACAGCCAAGAAAATGAATTTGCAAATCATATTGTTGAAGAGCAAGTTGATGTACCAAGATTTTTCCTATTGGATGACATTGCAAATTTTGTTGATTTGTCTTTATATGATAAATATAATGATGATTATGATGTTGAATTCCTAGAACAACTAGTTGGATGTTCTCTATCAAAAAATGTTCATTTTCAGCAGTGTAATGAGAGAAATCAGCCTACATATCACAATTACAAAGAAGAAAATGAAGAAGGTTTTGAATCAAGTGAAATAACCTTTCCATTGTGTTTTGCTTCTTTCAAATTGTTGAAAAAAAATGTTTGTAATGTTCCAAATCAGAAATCGTCCAGGCATGATGTTGAATATGAAGAAAGCAGTGGACTTGCAAATGAAAACTGCTTTCCATTATGTTTTTCTTCCTTTGAATTGTTGAAAGTAAATCATGAGATAAAAGAAGAAGCAGTGAATTTTGATTGCATTCATAGTGACATAGTTTTACATGAGAACATTGTTCTTAGTGAAGAGGACCAACAACCTTCTCATACTTTTAATGACCCTGTTTTTTATTACATGGAAAGTTGTTTCAATTCAGATTTGCAGCCTATGATCAATTACCAGCTTGAAAATAAATATGATGGTAAATCAACATCAGTGTTAGATGTGGATTGCTTTCCACTAGGGGTTTCATTTCAGCCAGCACTGTCTTCTGATTCAGAAGATTATTATTTCCAACAGTATCCACATATTCTTCAACCTTTTTGTGGTAATCAACAAGTTGAATTACATGAAAACAAGGATGTAGTGTAAGGGGTGAAACATGATTGTTGTTTCATGCATGTTTTGGAGGATCCATTTGCAGTTTTGTTGGAGGCGGTAAACAACCCCAATGTTTTTAATTTTTTTAGATTGGAATTTATAGATAAATTTTTGAACGAATTAATAGTAAACAAGTTTTGGAGAAAGCATGTACAAAGAAATCAAAATATGGATAAAGTGCTTGCATGGTTGCATTGGAACTTTGATTTCACTTGATTGACATCTTTTTCAGCAGTTAGGGTAGTGTTAATGGGTAAATCGATAGATGCGGACATGAACTAATCCCCCATGGATTCACCAATTTTGTTAACGGGTAAATCGGTACATGCGAACATGAACTAATCACCCGTGGAGTCACCAATTTTGTTAATGGGTAAATCGATAGATGCGGACATGAACTAATCCCTCGAGATTGACCTGGATCTAGAACAAAACAATACAAAACAAGATGCTTTCCCTAAGTTACAATCATTGAATTTAACTACCAAAGAAGGAATAGATAACGTACCTTATGGACTGCTTCCTTATGTCTTTGTTTATCCTACCTTACTCCAATGTTCCCGTGAGATCATATCTGCAATGACACAAATCCACCAACGTGAAAGCTACAATAGTGAAATTCAATGACAACCTAAACATGTGATCAAGGAGTCATGTAATAAAATATCAATCATTTTATGGGAAAGAGACGTGCCACTGTATTATATTAATGAAAGGTAGAAAATACAACTGAATATGCTTGATGTCACAAGTTCCCTTTCAGTGGTCCTTTGTTCTGACACACACATACATTTTCTCTGACATTTTCATGAAGATTTTTCACAAAAGCTTGATGGACGAATGGATAACTCAAGCATCACTTGAAATAGGATTCTTCACATAGTCTTCAACCTATTCTTTCATCAATTTTCTATGCTTCTTTATGCTTTTACCTCTAACCTTTTCCATGAGAATCCTATCATTATATAGGAGAAGCTGAAGTGGTTAAAGAGATGAGGATGATCCCATCAAATCAGAGAAGTCAGTAGGATCGTAACCATACAGACGCCACCTCATATTTCCAGAAGATTCCACTTCTAGAAGCTGCTAGAACTTCTTTCCTCTTTTAGTTTTAAAGTGTCATCGCGACCTGCCTATATATAAGCCTGCAGACATCTCACGAGATGGATATAGTGTAGCTTGCAGAAATCATGGATTTCCGCACTATGTAAAGGGATCAACCTGCGACAGCCTTCCAAAAATGCATCTTGCTAGGGTGGAAAGAGGTTGCTTTTCTCAAGAAAAATATCATATTGGGAACCTGAACACATGTTTATGTAATCATCATCAGGGTGACCAAAATAATGTGTAACAGAAACCTGGACCAAAAAATGATGAAGTCCAAAGTCTTCAATCCATCGTCCATTAGTACGATTCTATTCAAGTGGTGATTACAAATGTTGAAGTTGAACCTGAATAGAAACCACTTGATTACCATTCATTAATGAAAACTGTTAACAAGTGTGAGGGAAATCATCATTGATGTCAATGACTCCCAAGGTACTCCAGTACAATCCAACAAGTGTGAATAAATGAGTTGAAGTCAAACACTTGATAGAATCTCTCGATCAGGGATCAATGATGTGAATCCATTGTCGAAAGCAAAGAAACATGCCATTGAGGTACTAAATAATTTCTAAGTCTTTTTCCTGGATAATGAGCTGAAGTTGACAAGAAAAGACTTGTCATGGGAGGGCCTTGATGTATCCCCCATCAATGACAAGAAATAAGTAACAGATTTAGGGTAGAGAAAAATACATATGTGACTTGGGACTGACATAGGGAAGGCCAACATGGTAAGAATGGACAATTGCAGATGACTGACTTGATAGAAGTTTTCAGTTGAACTTCTCTTGAACATATGAATGGCACGACAATGATCTTAGCAGTGTTGACTCAAAGACGACCCAAGATACAAACTTGCAGAAGGTCAGACAAGAGACAAACAGATTACCCAACCCAGATTCAAATGATGAAGAGGGGTGTCATGTTCAAGAGTGATGCTTACTGCCATTAATACAGATACAGAGACAC
>ML798487.1:231663-246949 GCA_009831015.1 Picea engelmannii | reverse complement strand
TGCAGAAGGTCAGACAAGAGACAAACAGATTACCCAACCCAGATTCAAATGATGAAGAGGGGTGTCATGTTCAAGAGTGATGCTTACTGCCATTAATACAGATACAGAGACACATTCCTTTCCCAAATTGTCCCCCACCATTTCTGGCGAGTACCTCTTTATTTTTACGCAAGCTTGAGAAGGATAACATGTGCTTGTCAATTTAAGTTCATCCTTCGGACGAGTCCCTCAGAGTATATTTAACGAACCCTAAGAAGGAGTGGTTCGATCCCATGCAGGCCTTTCGATGTTTGTTTAACGAGTCCAAAGATAGAAAACTTGAGGGTTTTTCATGTTTTGAGAGTCTGAAAAACACTTAAAGAGAACTCTCCCAGTTCCTTTTTCGTAAAGTAGTTTGACAAGACCGAAAAAGTGATAAACTATCGCCCATCAAATGTTTTCTTCAAATACTTTTACGAGCATGAAAAGAACAAGGTCGCTCGACAATCTTTTCATTTTTAGGGAGCATGAAAAGAGCTTAAACAATTCTCCATAGGTTTCATTGTTTTCGTGTTACCATAATGAGTATGAAAAGACGACAAAAGTATATTCAGTTACGTTCACATTGATTTTCAAGCCCGAGAATGAACAAAGACTATGCTCGAGGTTTTTTCTGTAAAACCCTAAAAAGTAACTATACATGCGACCAAAACAAATCGAAAAAAACGTCTATACTTCGTTGTCCGAGGTCCTAAATTTTTTCCTAGAAGGAACAAAACACTTACAAGACCTTTAGAGTTAATGGGTTTTTGACTAAAATGTATTTATATAAAACAAAATATTAGGAAAAATGATAAAAAAGTAATAAATAGAAGAAAAAAGTCTTTTTCACCATTTTATTTGCACTTGGTCAAAAACTTACCAAAAACCCTTTTTTTTTTACCTCAACTTTGATGATAGATTGCGGAGGCCACAGGAGATCATTCAACGAATGGATTGCATAAAAGAGGTAAGCATCTCATCTTTTATCTTTTCAATGAATTAACTTTTTTTTTTATGGTAAAAACTCAAGAACTTTTTATGATTTGGGACTGCTAGTCGTGCACTAGGGCCGCCGTGAGTGGCCTATAATGGGCCCTACGGAAATCAATGATTTTCGTAGGTGAGTTAAGGCGCACTCACAAAAATTCTTCACTGTAATTGAATCTTGATCAAGGAGGCTGGAAAACTAAAATGAAAAGTGAACGTTGACTCAACAAAAATCCCAAAAAATGTTGAAAAAGTGAGTTAAAGATCTTCTTTGTTTCCCATGTAGGTGTTTGCTTGCAAAGATGTTGGAATGGAGAGTGTGTGAGCAAGAATAATATGATCTTATGGATTTAAATGATCTGGAGACTGTGAATGCACTCCGGTAATGTGGTCTATTAAAATTCTTCAAAGTTCAGGGCATGAGAGCCCAACAGAGATTACTAGAATATTTGGTTCGTATGTGGGATTCAGAACAACAAGTGTTCCACGTGGGTGTTCATGTCCTCTCTTTGGATATTGAGGATATTTATTTCCTGACAGGGTTGTCACGTCGTGGGGCATGCGTGACTCTGACAGGTGGTCGAGGTGGTGGTTTTCCCATGAGTGAGTACATTCGTCAGCATTGTGACCCTGATGCTGAAAGACGTAAAGGAAAAGTAGTAATCCGAGGTGTGAGATATTTGACCCTCAGAACCATCCTTTTCACTATTTCACGGATGGTAGGGAATGCTTCTCCACACATGGCACTCCGAATTTACTTTCGATATGCTATTGAATGCTTGGAGCCTCGAGTATTCAATTGGTGTGATAGTGTAATACGCAACATGAAAATCCAACTCACAAAAAGCAAGAATGGGGGCCCAAAACAATTTGATTATGGGTCCATTGTAGTATCTTTCTTCCTAGAAAGAGTTCCACACCTACGCCTGCAGGTGAAATGGGGAATACCAGCCCCGAGAGACCCATGAATGAAAATATGGTGTGACCTGATGACACGGCATGTGGCAGGCCGGATTTTGAAGTATGATGATGCATTCTTCAATTGGTTGGGACTGCAAATCCTGATGATTGATGATTATGCTTATGTCGGTATAGAATTTCAAGGTGATCCAGATTTGGTTCTCCCTGAGGGATCTCAATGGGGAGATCTAGGTAAGAAATACATTTGTTTTTTCCAATGTTTTTATGAGTTTTTAAAATATTTAATTTTTTTGTGTTTCCGATCAAAAGACTAATAAAAAAATTTCAATCATGTAGATATAGGGCCACATCGACCCCTGGGATCTTCTCCTATTTAGAGGTGAGGAGAGGCATGTGTAGTAGCTAGATGGGATGTCGAGGATTATGATGCAATAGAGAAGAACCTGGAAGGCTTGACGGCAGGCATCCCTGATATATCCATCGAGGAGATCTCAAGGCGTTATCAATGCCATACTGTAGGCATATCCAGCTCACTTAGTCAGTTACTATGTAGGGTAGAGAGAGTAGTAGTATGTTATTGCGAGAGGCATCCATGATGCCATTTTGTAGGGCCCATGGGCTTTATATTTTTATATTTTGATCTTCGGATGAAAACTCTTTTTGTAAACATTAAATCATTATATATATATACATGAGGCTTTTACCGGTTTACTCTATTTTTTGTACAATATGTGAAATGTGATTGGAATTACAAATGTCTCAAATGTTTGTCTAATACATAATTATCTAGTGCAGCAGTTAATGTATTTAAACATCTAGGAATGTGTTGATATTCAATATAATCGAGATGACGTTTCAAGAGGCGGATTCGTAAATATACCCGTAATAGAGTAGGGCTTCAGATATTATAGACATTGTTTAATTCTAGTACTACTAGCTGCAAATCAAGTCGTATAATGAAGTGACGAATCCAAAGAGAAATAGCACTAGTCAATAATTCGATGACCGCACTATACTATGCGATATTATTGGTCACTCAACCGAGACAAACACCTTGTAGACAAATAAGTTCGTTTGAGGGTGTATAGATTGCCCAAGCAGCAGAAGCTAAATTCTGAGTACTATGGCTAGCACCATCGGCGAAGCCAATATAAGGTAGCGAAAACATCGACATCTCGAAACCAAAAACAATGTAGGGTAAGTAGCGAGGGGTAAAAGTCAAATAGCAAAAACACACTAAAGTAACACACAAGAGTATGATACAGTAAAAGTACAAGTGCTTATGAAGAGATAGGCTAAGCATAGTACTTATTCAAGTAAATCCCATTTCTAGGTTCACTCAAAGGAATGCCATCATAATATACTAACTCATATGCTCCCTTCTCCAACACTCTTTTAACAATATAAGGGCCTCACCACATAGCCTCAAATTTTCCGGCTCCTAGCAAATCAAAATCTTGTTCATAGAGGAGAACTAGATCACCCTCAGAGAACAAGCATGGCTTGACATGTTTTTCGTATTGGGCTTTTACGTGTTTCTTCTGGGTTTCAATAACTAGGGTGGCATCGCGATGGGTTTTGTCCAATTGCATAAGATACAACAGACGTTCCTCCTCAGCAGAGGTGTTTGGGAGAAGTTTGATGGCTAGTTTTAACGATGGAATTTCACATTCAATCGGTAGAACAAATTCTAAACCATACACTAATTGGAAGGGTGTAAACCTTGTGGCTGACTTCATGGATGTCCAATAGTCCTACAATGTTGAGAACAACATTGTGTTCCAACTCGTTTTGTGAATTCTGATAATCTGTCGAAGCATGGTAATAAGTACTTTGTTTATTGCTTCGACTTGGCCGTTGGCCTGTGGATAGTAGGGGGTTGAGTTTTCATGATGAAGACCCAACTTTTCCTTAAGATAAGACATCATAAATTTTCGAAAGTGGCTACCGTGATCGGTAACGATAGCTTGTGGGATTCCAAATCGTGTAATAATGTGATTGAAGATGAATAGGGCTGCAATTTTTCCCATGTTGTCGAATGTAGGCATCGCCTCAGCCCACTTCGTGAAATAATCTATGGATACAATAATGTACTCATGCCCCCCGGTCGAGTGAGGGTGACATGCCATGAAATTGATGCCCCATTTAGCAAAGGGTCCAATGGAAACCATAGGATGTAAGGGAGCAGGGTGAGATCTTATTTTGTTGTTGTATGTTTGGCAAGCGTTGCATTTTTGGATGGCAATAATACAATATTTGAATAGAGAAGAAGAAAAATACTGATCTCGTAAGATCTTTTGGGTAGTAGCATACCCAGACATGTGACCACCACATGCTCCAGAATGGAAGTCATTCAAATCTTTATCAGCCTCATCATAAGTGAGACATCGTCGAAAAATGGAGTCAACTCCACGATGATAAAGAGTATCACTGAGGATGATATATTAATGGGCTTGGTAACGTATGCAACGACGGTCAGTACTAGAAAAATTGGACCGGAAAGTCTGAGTCTGGAGATATATAATGATATCTCCATACCAAAGGTCATCGGAACTAATCAGAAAAAGAGATTCATCTGGTAATGAATCCTCTGCTACATTTTCCATATCAGAATAGGGAAGGTCAGATATCAATTTGGAAAACACTAAAGATTTCTTAGACTTAGCATGTTCAAACTCTAAGTCAAACTCCTGGAGTATCACAATCCATTTGGAGTATTTTCCCCCTAGCAACTGACGTGTAAGAATGTGTTACATAGCGTTGCAATCGGAAATCACGGTGGTCTTGTGTAAAAGGATATAGTGCCGAAAACGTTGGACAGCTTGAACAACTGCTAAGGCTAGTTTTTCAACATGTAAATACTTGGCTTCGGTAGTCGTGAAACTTCGAATCAAAAAATAAATTACATGCTCATCGTGAGAATTGTCTTCTTGGACCAGAACCATGGCGATGGTCAAATCCGAAGTAGCGAGATAAAGGAAATAATATCGACTATTATTGGGCGGGAAAAGTAGTGGGGTACGAGTTAAAGTCAATTTCAAAGCGTCGAAGGCTTTGTTGGCAGTGGTGTCCCATATGAATTCAAATCCTTTCTTTAATAGTCGAGTAAATCTTAGTGTTAACTTGGCACAGTTTGGGATAAAACGACATAGAAAGTTTTCCTTCCCTTGCAAACTTTGTAGCTGGCGAAGTGAAGAAGGAGGAGGGAGATTGAGAATCGCCTCAAACTTCAAAGGATCTACCCTAATCCCTTGAAGTGACACAATAAATCATAAGAGTCGGCTAGACTCTATGCAAAAGACACATTTGTGTGGGTTTAAACGTATACAATAGAACTGACAATGAAGGAAAATGGCTTAGAGGTGGTCCGGATGATCACTACGATGCATGGAATGTGCTGGTAGGTCATCTAAATATGGTCGTACAATGTGCTTAATATCATGGAAAGAATAAGACATGGCATGTTGAAATGTTGCACCGACATTCTTTAAACCAAAGGGCAGTTTCCGGTAGGCAAAATTTCCCCAAGGACAAATAAAAGCAGTTTTGTGTTGATCCGCGGGTAAGATGTTGATCTAATTATATCCGAAGAAACCATCCATCAAAGAGAAGATTTCACTTCCAGCGCAATCATCGATGATTTGGTCAACGAAGGGGGTAGGAAAGTTGTCCTTAGAACAAGCTTTGTTGATATCCCTATAATCAACACAGACATGGATTGTACCTTATTTCTTGTTAACCAGAACTAGATTGGATACCCAATCATTCAAAGCACTGGATATATAAAGCCAGCTTTAAGAAGTTTTTCTACTTCAAGCTTGATAGCAGCTTCTTTACGAGGGTGGACCGGACGAATTCTTTGCCGGATGGGTTTGGTGCCCAGGTACGTCTTGATTTCATGTACACCAATATTGGGGTCAATGTCGGGCATCTCTTCGTAGCTCCACGCGAAGATGTCACGAAATTCTTGGAAAAGTGACTTATATGTGACAACCTCCTCCGTGGAACAGGAAGATCCGATATGGACATTTTCAATAACTCCAAGTTTGATAGAGATGTCGAGGGGGATGGTGGGTGAAATGTTACTTAAGTTCCCTTCATATAACACATCGTGTGTGGAGTCAGGAACCAAAGCAATAATGACAATGGTCGACGGGGTCGAGATCCGTTGGTAACTCTCGAGTGTGTTGTTCGAGGAAGAGACTGGAACGATGATGTCCATCATCCCAAAGGGTATATTCCATCGACATAACCGACATAATCATCTCATCTATGGGAAAAATGACGTGGAACGGGTCAGGAGATGAATCTCTGAGAGAGGGAGTAAAAGGGTCAGTTGATTGAATGTCTTGGTAAGCGGATTCAACCGGACTTAAAGGCATATAGTTACCGTAGTGGATATAATCACCAGGTTCAGGTACTATCCATGGGTCAAATGACTCGGGAGGTTCGCAGACAGAGGTGGAGATCATGTTAATTGAGGAAACCAAAGGAGGTGGAACGTCGAGTGGTGGGATTGGGAAATTACCCATCAGAGTGGAATCTTTTAGTAGACCCACACCGACATTATCGTATCTAGGGGGTGTCTTTGCAGTGAAAGGTATGTTTTTGGTACGTGTGTCAGAGTTGAAGAAGGCCAATTGGTCTACTGTAATTACTTTTCCATAATGTGGAGAAGAGTAGACACAACTATATGCATGGAATCGATCCAGCTACGGCCAAATAAAAGGTTGTAATCGAGAGGACGTCAAAGACCTCGACTTCAACGTTGACCATTTTTCCTTCTAACGTAATAGGAAACGATGGGAGGACACCGTAAGGTTTAAAGCCAGAGCCATTATAGGCTTTGAGCGTGTTGTGTGATTCAGTTAAGGGAGGAGAGTCGATGGACTTCTAGCAAGCAATAGACATGAAACACATCAAGGCACCTTCATCAATAACCATTCTACAAATGTTCTTGTTGGAGACAACAACTTGTATTTGGAATGCGAGTTGAGGGGGTAACCTTGGAATGTAATCTTCCAAGTCAAAGATTATTAAATTTGTATCTGTAGGGTCGATTCCACCGATAGATTTCAATAGTGCCTTCCGTTGTGTAGGACAACTCTGAAGGACTTCGAGGGCTGACATCGCAAAAGGTGCTTGTGCCAGATCTTCTACTATACTATAGTTCTGGGTAGCATGCGCGTGAGGATTGAAAGTAGACTTTAGAACCACACCCTTGGGAGGAGGGAGAAGGATTGTATCAGGGTTCAGTTGTTCAAGATGAAGAGGACCGTTGGAAGGTGGAGTTGAGGGACATTGTTGAACCAACAAAGGTGGTATATCATCAACTTTCTCCTTGAAGGAAGGGTAATCTTTGGCACGATTGGTAAGTGTGATGTCATTCTTCTTTGAATCATTGTTACACATAAGTACATAGGAGGTGGTGGAGGAAGAAGGTTGATCATGGATGACCAATTGAGCTTGTTGTTGAGAAGGGAAGGGTTGAGACAAGATGGCAGGGGTAGGAGGTTTTGGGGTCCCTTGGAGGAACTTTGTGATCTCAGCACATCTAGGACAATCCTTCGTGTAGTGATCATCACCACAGATAAGAAAAGGATAGCGAGGTTTGTGTTTATCCTTATCTTCAGCAGGTTGTGTCTTGGCCTTATCGTATTGCGGGTTGTTATTCTTATCCTCCTTATTCCTACCCTTCCCTTCCCTTTTTTCCGGTGGGAATCGATTGGACGACATTCACTTCTGAAGTTTTACTGGTGGGAGGGGTGGGCGTCGGAGCAGTTTGAGAATTAGAAGCATGGGATTTGGGCATGGTGTTAGAGGTCTGTGCAGACTGAGGTTGAGAATGGAAAGTACCTATCACACCATTAGTGGCATGAGAAGTTGCTAGGGTCGTTGAGGTGGTCGTGGTAGAAGGACGAGCTGCGTCAGGGAGAAGATCATAAAGAGTACCCATTTGTGAATAAACGAGATCAAGATACTGGGCACAACTGATCGCCAATTCTTCTGTGACAACTCCACCCATACAAATGTATTTAGATATTTCATTCACGAAGTATTTCGTGAACCATTCTGCCAATAATTGATCGGGAATATCGAGTTTGATTAGATGACGTCTTCGTCTCCACTCATGAATGTGATTAGAGATATGAGTGGCTTTACTTTTCTTGAAAGAACTGAAAATCTCAGTCCTCGTTTCATAACAGATTGGCAACTGGTAGTGAGTGAGGAAATCCATACCTAGGGTATTGAAATCAGTGAATAATCCTCATGGTAATTCTATATACCACTTCGTGGATGAACCCGTGAGAGTTCATTGAAAAATATGTAATCGAATGGAGTCATCCATCAAAGAGTTGGATGAACACCAAAGATGGAAAGTCATGACATGATTGTTCAAATCCTCTCCTGGTTTACCATTGAACTTAGGAATTTTGAATGGGATTTTGGCTGGTATGACGGGCCACTGAGGAGAGTGACAGATAGGGTCATTTAAAATTCTAGACAGATCAGGGAGGTCCAAAGTGGCCAAAAAGGGTAATTTTCTATTCACATGAGGGTACTGGTGACTTTGGGGAGGAAATCATGTTGGTATACCAGTAGGACAGTAAGAATTTTTCATATAATGCAAAGATTCGGGCAGAGTCGGTTGTTGGTGTGGAGGCATGTAGCCTGTGGGGTTGGGTTGGTTAGGGATGTTCCCTTGGAAAGGAGTATTGGACTGAACATTCAAGCCCCCAGTGGGATTCAAAGAACCTGGATATGGTTGACCATAGTTCGGGGGTACCAAAACATTGGTTTGAGAAGGTTGTCCCCCAGAGGGTTGTGTGTTAGATTGAAGGTTGCAAAGGTGAGCTAACAAGGTTGATGTGTTCGGTCCAGATTGTGAATTATAAGTTCCAACCTGAGAATGTCCTCCATAAGGATGAGGCACCCCAATTTGAGCGTGACCCTCGGATTGAGCTTTGCCCCAGGCATAATATTTCCCCCCAATGGGAATATGGTAGCAGGAAGTGAATAGATGATGAGTGCTACCAATTGGATTGGAGCCACTAGGGCCAAATCTACCATGAAGAGGTGGATAAGACCCTCTGGACAGGACTTGGGAAGGTGTGGGAACATAACCAATAGAGGTATTATTCCCAAGTGGTACTCCAAATGGAATTTGGGTATGGATGGTAGTAGAAGAATTCAAAGCATGATACCCACGAGGAAGAGAAGGGGTAGGTCTAGCAAAATGTGGTGTACCAATGGGAGCATGGTTAACCACTTTATTCCCGGAAGGAATAGTCGTAGTCGAGGACGAGGAAGAATAGTTGAACAAGGGCTAACTAACTGGGCTTCTGAGCCAACAAAGAGATAGGCAGTTGTACTGGAAAAATGACCTAGGGAGACTATGAGGACGGAAGATGTCTCGGGTAGCTTAGGGATGGCGGGTATATCTGCTCCTGCCCCTGATCCATAAAGGTCTTGTACTGTATGAGGTGGGCTTCTAACTATATCAGTATTCTATAAAGGATCATCGACTCCAAAAGGTCCGGTTAGATTTCCAGAAGAAACAACAACAAGTTCCCCGACAAAATTCATCCGGAGAAAATGTCTTTCATATCCAGGAGGGATGCGGAAAGCTTCCATAGAATCGGAAATAATTTGGAAACTTTCCAAAGAGGTTGAACCTTCCTCTTGTGTTACATTGGTATCCTGAACTTCACTCTGTTGAGGAGAGCCCTCTGATGTGTGAGGGGGTATAGGGGTAGAATCTTCCATGTTTTCCAGTGGAAGTCCTTGTACCCTGCGTGAACGACGAGGAGGGTATATGTTGGTAGAACCAAAAAATCTACAGAAAAAATCTATGGCCAACTAAGTAAACAAACAACATGTGCTAGTAAAATATAGGAATAAAAAACAAAGAAAACAATACCTTCCTATTCCAAAGTCACTAGTTGGTGATGAAATCCAATGTCGCGACGTCAAGACAAGGGGCTGGGCTGGGCTAGGGTGGAAAAGTTACGTTGACGACCTGCTTAATGGACTTACACCCTGGTGCAAACTCCCACACATAATCGTGGGTATACCCTCCAAGGATCCCGAGTGAGTCTGGCCAACATCAATTCTAGGTACCATGTAGACTTGCCCCTCCATAGTCACCTTGTGTAAGACCCTAAGAAGATAGGATACTAAAGTTACCACAAACAACAGTGATGCCTGGGGGAACAGTCGATAGTTTGATCCACACACAACGGCAGGGTATCGAGCTCGAAATCAACTTGAGAGGCTTCCACTCATCATTGTGGGTATACCTTCAAGCAACCCCCATAATACATGCAATATCTACACTGAGACCAACAAAGTAGGGTAAGTGACTTTGCCAATCTCAATGCGACCTCAGGTTTGACCATTGTGTGAGAAGGGCTTCCTAGGACAAAATGTTGCAAATGGATTTGACCACTCCCTATCACAAGATACTATGGTGTGCTTCATGCTTTGGAGAGTGTGTCTCACTACCTGTTCCAAAGCCCTAGCCTAGCTAATGGTGGTGTAAAAAGAGCCCTAGAAAAAGTTACTAGTTGAATTTTAGAGTTTTGCAATATTATTAAAAGCTATTGTTACTCAAGAGGGAGATGGGAATGAAACCAATGTTATGTGAGACTTTGACCCAATAACGTGCAAATAGAAATGAATGATGGAAAATTTTGCTCGATGAATTCTATCTACAGTAGGGAGAAAGAAATTTTATGGAACAATGCAAACTATGATGTACAATTCTATTCTTTTAAATGCAGTACCAAACAATCATAAACGCTATAATTTCACTATTTGTTCTTTTTCAAATTTTTTGAATGCCAATATTTTCTACATAAATGATCGCCTAAAAGACTTAAAAGACTTTATTTTTTTCCTTTCAAAAAACCAAATCGGGACGGAACTAAGAAAGGATGAGCAATCAATGAAAAGAAAACACTCAACAAGCACCCAAATCAATCTTTCAATGAAGATAAAAGCACAAAATGAACAGAAAAGGTTTCTTCAAATGTAAACAAGAAAATGGTTTTCCGATCATTAAGCAATCCATAGGAAGTATCGGCATGTCTGTTTCTCCCGAACTTTTCCATCAAGTATATGAAGAATCACAAGGATTAACTCCAAATGAATTATGGACTAGATTGGAGGTTTTATTTGGGAATAAATAATATTGTGAATATTTCATGAAGGAGGTCGAATAGATAGAGCTAGAAGAGAAGCCATTAGAAGATCAAGCCTCTTATTATGAAGAGTCTTCTACAAAAGTATTTGCAGAAATTTGTATTCCATTAATTGAAGATGATGTCTACTCCATTTAAGATTTGTTTTCTAAAATTCATGTGGAAGATATATGGCATGCATCTCATGAGTCAGATGCAGACACTTTTGCATGCACCATGCATGCATCTAAGGAGTCAAAAAGGGAGCCGCGCACATCAGACACCATTCTGATATTTTATGAGAAAAAATTGCAGAAAAAAATTGGATATTTGAATTCCTCTCTGGAAAATATCCAATTTAAAAAAAACAATCGTCCAAAACGGAGTCTGGAAAGTGAAGTTATGATCATTTTAAAGTCAACAAAATTTCAGCATTTTTCTGGAAACGGCCGCACGGTTTTCAAAATTTCATCCAAAATTTATTTGAATATTATTCGTTACAAGAATATAAAGTGGATATGTGTGGAAATATCAATGATGAATATACTTCATCAGATCCGTGCAGACATCTATGTCTTCAACAAAATCTTCAAAGAGCACAAACTTGCATAGTTGCGAGGTCTTCTTGGAGTGAAGGACATGGTTGCTTAGCAACTACTTTTTGTTCCTTCTCATTTTTTATTTTATGCATTGTAATTTGAGGGGGGGTTTTGTTCCCATGAGGTTTTCCCTCTTTCCTCGTTTAGTTCAATGTATATTTTGTATTTGGGTACCTAACATGGCCTCATTGTTGGGACCCATTCTTTATTTTCACCATAGTGATGTTCAAGGGGGGTATTGGAGTTACTTCACACACACCTAGGGTTTATTTTTCCTTAGGTTTTTCCTTGTTTATTAGTCATAATTAGTCATTATCCAATCTCCTATATTTTAGGGAGGAATATTCCACCTGGAGAATATTATCTTTCAGTTGACACTTCAGTTTGACTAGTTGAGTTGAGTTTAGATGTTGCATTGGTTTTGTAACCATGCAACATTGGGATCATCACCAACTCACTACTCTTTGTTCAATCAGTTAATTGAAGACTAGTTGACTAGTTAACTCAGCTAGGTGGCAGCTCATTCCCGTAACTGCCTAAGAGACTAGACTAGGTGGCAGTTTACTCTTGTAACTGCTGGTGTGTGTCAAGATCAATCTAGACCACCACTATGGCTCATTAGTTACTCATGTATCCTATATCTATTGTAAATTATTCACTCTTTGAGTGTGGAATACGGTTAATGAGAATTCTTCCATTATTTCTCTCTGCAAATGTGCGTGGTATTTTCTAGCTAGATCTATTCTGTGTAGGTTCAACACATTTACAGGATGAGGAGGGCTAGTTGGAGCTAGTGTCGGAGGAGGTATTAGAGCAGAGAGAGAATAGGTTGAGGAGAAAGGTCATAAGTGAGTGCATGGTTAGATGGAGGGTTTTTCTAGTGGAGGATGCCACATGGGAGGGAGAGCATATTTTGCAGCACCCATGATTGATGTTGCTCGAGGACAAGAAATATCAGGAAGGGAGGATTGTGATGTCATGTTCCCAAGAGTAGGCCAACAAGGAGTGAATTAGTATTCTATGTGTTCCCGTAGACTATAGTCAGGCACAAATAGGGAACAAGATGGAGAAATAAGGGTGTATTGATGGCTAAATGATGAATTAAGCCCAAAAACTTAGGGAAAGTCACTTAATCCTAAGTCAATGAAGAATTAGAATGACAAGGTGCTAAAGGGGGACTTAATTAATTAATTATTCACCTTAGGAGGAAAAGAACCTAGGTTAAGTGAGGTCAATGGTGAATTAGATTGGGAATGGTATAAAGGGAGGAAATTGACCTAATTCCTCATTATGCATTGTTATTATTTGATGTTGAGAGTTCCCAGAGGAGGAAGAGAGTTGACTTTACTGTTTTGTGGATTTCTGGACGAAACCACCACCATTGATCGGTTTCAGTGTTGAGAGACACACCCTAGCCCATCATATATACCATCCAGGTATTTCACCATACTATTTAGGAGTATCCAATTGCAGTGTGCGCAACTCAGCTAGTGAGGGTGCAAGTCAGATTGAGGGTTTGTGGAGCTGCATGAGGTCTGAGATCAGATTGCATTTTCCTTCCAACCCAGTTAAGATCCAGTTAGGGCACTTAAATTGAGACACTTTCCATCATATTTTGATGGTGGAATCTTGTAGGGCACATCTTTCAGCCATTTAGGGAGAAGCTCTTCCGGAAGGACATTTGAGGTTGTAGACGGAGCATCAGAGAAGATATGGGGAAACCCTCCCGACCCAGTTCTTCATTTGGCGAGATGGTCGTTTTGAGTCCTATAGCAGATTATTCCATTGGTGGAATCATTTGGGGCACATCCACTATCACGGGAGGTGTGCAAATCCCCCAGGGGTTGAGATCCAGTTCCTCAAAGACCAAATATGACATCTGACACTCTTCCATTTTATTCTAGAGGCTAGGGTGCTTCTATTGGGATAGTTTCCAGCTCATTCTGACAGGTCTAACCTTTCAGACGAGTTTTCCATCTTGTAGCGGTTACCATACTTCTCTGGAATCATCTATTTTTCGATCTATCCGTGCATGCATCCGATATTCCTTCATATTATGATCACAGGTATTTTTATGCTCTTTACTTATATTCTAGTGATGATCCATGAGATCTAACTGATGACTTTACTTTATATTTCCAGTATTTTATTGTATTTCCATGCTTGAGTCGCATAATACATATTATTGGACAACTGATTTTCTTTATTTCCGCATGCATCCTTTATATATTGTTTAAACCATAAATATACAACATGCACATGCAATAACCATAAACATCTCAAACAAACAACTGAAATGCATCCAGAAACCCCTAGAGTATCATATCTGAAGATAAAATGCATCCAAAAACCCCCAGTGTATCAGATCTGTGAGACAGAACATTAGATCAGTAGAAAATATCTTGATCAGCAGGATCAGGGATATTTTAGTGGTTGTGTGAGACTCTAGTCAATAAAGGCTTAAATAAGTTTGAAGGGCCATAACTTGCAATCCAGAACGCATATCTAGAAAAATTTATAGTCATTGGAAAAGCCTCGTTGAACCGAAGATAATGGGATCCTAGTTAGAGGGATTTGAGGTGATTGAGAAAAGTGAAATTTTGATGCCCCATCCCTTAAAAAGGTGCTTAGGGGTTGGGTGTGTTTCAATTCTAACACCAGTGAATAGAGTATGGAGAAGCACATTAGTAGTCTAATATGGATTGCAGAGGACATAGTACTTTATTCCACAACAAGAATCAGTGTTGATGAGATGGATAGGCCACAGGCCCACCGTTTACGGATCATTAAAGGTGGTCCAGATTCCTGTATAATATATGAGACGCCAACTCATAATGTTTTAAACTGTGAACTACAAATTTCAAGCTTGTTTTATGTTATGTCCCATTCTTGAAAGCGAGAGCATTTTGATATTTGTAGCTTCCATAGGAATAGATCAAAAATGTTATTAACAACACATATTCCATATTATGTCTCCAATTCATTTGATAGGAAGAATCAATATAACTAACAACATATATGAAATAAGTTGGACTGCATTTTTTAGCCAAGGAAAGACTCTTGGTTGGAGATTCAAAGCATGTTGATAGGAATTGACCCTCAAAATAACAAGTTGTAGATTAATTTTGCATTGCTCACTAAAAGGATGAATGCATGGAGTGAACGTTCATCCATCCCCACCATTGCAAATTGATTATGTTGTAATGATGTCCTCCTCTACAATTGTAAACAACATGATTTGTATATTATTTTCATGTTTTTTGTAGAATGTACAAATAGTGAAACTAGTAGTGTTAAATCATAAAACACCCACTAATGCAACATGATGTGTAGTATCACTTTGTGGTAAACAAAGTATTTCCTTGGCCCTTGATAAATTTATCACTGCAAATAGTAGCAAGGAATAAACAATATTTTTTTCTCAAAAGTTTTGAGTCCATGCAAATTGGTTGTCAGGGAAGCTCTACATATTTATAGTGTGGTTTTGCCAATCTATTTTGGAAATTGCATTGGTCTATACCTTGTTGATGGTAGTTTGTATATCATATCTTAGTACCCCTCCCCTATATCAATTAC
>ML798487.1:192103-204273 GCA_009831015.1 Picea engelmannii | reverse complement strand
ATATGGAGGTAGGGAGAGAGGGAAAGAGAGAGAGAGAGAGAGAGAGGGAGGGAGAGAGTAGGGAGAAGAGGGGGGGAAAATATATAATTCATGTTAATAGGAACACGCACGTTTTCTTGTTCCTAATAATGCATTCACTTTAGGAGAATCCATGTGTTCCAAAAGCGTGCGTTTATTATTTTTATTTCAAGATGATTTTAGGAATGCATGCACTTTCTTGAACACGTGTTTCTCTGGAATGCACATGTGTTCTTGAGAACATGCACATGTTCTTGGGAACGTACCTACATGGATTGTTGAGTGGAAGTTCGATGTTTATGAACTTGTCACATCAGGAATGCATCCACGTTCCTAGAAACATGCACACGTTCCTGCAAGTGCGTGTTCCTACTGACCCCCTTGCCACTTTTTCGGCTACCAACTTTGTGCACTCACACTGATGATATCTCTCTTCAATTATATTCTATTGATCAAGGGATCAAGTAAGAGACATATTTACAAAACCATCAGGAAAAAATATTTTTGAATTTCAATAACAACACTTGGGCATTGTAAGTGCCCCTTGAGATTAAGGGGGAGTGTTAGAGATAATCTCCACATGTGCACCTATCTGTCAACAGATCTAGTTAAGTTTAGTTAGTCTTCATTTTAGTTTTTGTTAGTCTACAACTTAATCAGAAATCCAATTTAGTTCCATTTTTATTTACATAAATATGTGGATATGGAAAAGGGTACTAAAGCCCCACTATCATTTTCTCGCATTTATTTTTTGCTTCTCTTCCCATGACTTTATCAAGCAACGCAATCTAATTAAAACAACACAATTTAATTAAAAAATAAACACAATCTAAAGTTTACATATGGCTCTACTATTTTCCCAACCTTATATATGTCAATCCATTTTGTTTGTATATCATAATGTTGATTGTAATTGATTCATACTGATGATACAATGGCATGTGGTGTAAAATATGGTAGGCCGGTTATAAAATCCAACTTTCTATGACATATTGCAAAATAATGTTGATTTTGAATTCCCTGTTATTCATTAAAATCAATGCATACTCATGTTACAATATAGAGTGGCACAAAAGCGGGTAGGTCGGTTATTAGTCTAACTTTCTACAACATATGGGAAAATGACATTGATCATATTTTACTTTAATTCCTTGTTATTTATTAAAACTTAAATTGCATATACGGTCCTAGGCTGAAAGGTGAAACAAAATTTTAAACCGTGAAACAAACTTTTAAACTACATGATCCAGGTGGATATTGGTGGCCACCCACCTATTCCAACTGGTTCGTCTTGACAATTTTCAGTTCAACACGTTGCTCTGTACTTCTTTGTAATTGCAAGTTCTACACTTTCGGGGCTGTCTGAAGCCCTACACATCTTCCAGGTGGATACTGGTGGCCTCCCACCTAATCCAACTGGCTTATTTTGTATGTTTTCATGTTAGCACATCTTGTTGTACTTCCAGGGTCGTTTTGGGGCCCAAAACAATATTTTTTTGGCTCTCCATAGTCAATCTGTAGACAAACTCAAATTTTTACAATGTAATGTGCACCAGGGTGTTAGTTCATTAAGCAAGTTGTCAACGTAACTTTCCCACCCGCCGAAACTCATCCCCTTCGCGCATCGATTCTGCGATGTTGGATTCCATCACCAACTAGCGCTTCTTTGTGAGAAGGTTTGTTTGCATGCTTGACTCCTAGATTAATTAGCGTGTGTTGTTTTTTCTCCTTATTTGGCCTTAGGATTGAGTTTGTGTCTAAATTATCCATCCGCTACCGAGGCATGGTTTCATAAAATGGACCCTTAATCCAAATCTTGCATTGCTTCAAACTAAGCAAAACACTAGTTATTGAAATCAATGATTAAAGCAACTTTTGAGGCATGGAACCCATGAGTGAGGGGTGATTTATATGAAATCCTATCCTAGGAATCCATCAGAGTCAATAGTTCCTCAATCCAATTCTTGATATTCATTATATGACCGGTTGCAAGTCACATCCCAAACCATTTCGGGGACTCTTGGCCAATTTCTCCTTAGGGCATAAAAACCTAACGGAGCAACATTTTTGAGTTTCATGAGATGCTGCAATATTTTTTAGGCATGGAATAGGTGACTATATTTTCCATCCACTCCCAAGGCACGGTTTCATAAATTGGACCCCTTAATCCAACAATGTTTTTTTGCTTCAATTTGAGAAGAACACTAGTTCTCAAAATCAATAAGTAAATCAACTTCTGATGCATGGCACCCAGGAGTGAGGGGTGCTCTAGTTGAACGCTTATTCCAGGAATCCATCGGAGTTGACGGTTCCTCAATCCGAGTCTCAGTTTTCTTTTTATGCCTAGTTGCAAGTCGCATCCCAAACCATTTCGGGGACTCTTGGCAATTCCTCCTTGGGGCATAAAAGCCTAATGAATCATGATTTTTGAGCTCCATGAGATTTTGCATGTTTTTCTAGGCATGGAATAGGTGACCACATTGTCCATCCACTCCCGAGGCATGGTTTCGTAAATTGGACCCCTAAATCCAAATGTTTCATTGCTTCTTACTGAGCATAGAACTAGTTATCGAAATCGATAAAAAAAACAACTTCCGAGGGGTTGGAACCGGGAGTGAGGAGTGATCTAGGTAAAATCCTATGCCAGGAATCCAACAGAGATGACGGTTCCTCAATCCGAGACTCAGTTTTCGTTTTATGCCCAGTTGCAAGTCGCATCCCAAACCATTTCGGGGACTCTTGGCCAATTCCTGCTCAAGGCATAAAAGACTAACGGAACAACATTTTTGAGTTCCGTGAGATGTTGCAAGCTTGTTTAGGCATGGAATAGGTGAAAAAATTATCCATCCACTACCAAGGCATGTTTTCTTAAATTGGACCCTTAATCCAAATGTTGCATTTCTTCAAACTAAGAAAACACTAGTTCTCGAAATCAATGATTAAAGAAACTTCTGAGGCATGGCACTCGTCAGTAAGGGGTGTTCTAGATGAAATCCTATCCCAGGAATCCATCGAAGTTGACAATTCCTCAATCCGAGTGTCAATATTCGTTATATTCCCTGTTGCAAGTTGCATCCCAAACCATTTCAGGGACTCTTGGCCAATTTCTCCTAAGAGCATAAAAACCTAATAGAGAAACAAATTTGAGTTCCCTGATATGCTACAATATTTTTTACACGTGTACTAGGTGACTATATTTTCCATCTGCTCCCGAGGCACAGTTTCGTAAATTGGACCCCTTAATCCAACAATGTTTTTTTTCTTCAATATGAGCAAAAAACTAGTTCTCAAAATCAATGAGTAAAGAAACTTCTGAGGAATCGCACCTAGGAGTGAGGGGTGATCTAGCTAAAATCCTATCCCAGGAATCCATCAGAGTCAACGGTTCCTCAATCCGAGTCTCGGTTTTTGTTTGATGCCCATTTGCAAGTCACATCCCAAACCATTTCGGGCATTCTTGGTAATTCCTCCTCGGGGCATAAAATCCTAACGGAGCAGCATTTTTGAGATCCATGAGATTATGCATGCTTGTTTAGACATGGACTAGGTGACCACATTGTCCATCCTCTCCTGAGGCATGGTTTCATAAATTGGACCCCTAAATCCAAGTGTTGCATTGCTTCTTACTGAGCAAAGCACTAGTTATCGAAATCGATGAAAAAAGAAACATTTGAGGGGTTGGAACTGAGAGATGACGGTTCCTCAATACGAGACTCAGTTTTTGTTCTATGCCCATTTGCAAGTCACATCCCAAACCATTTCAGGGACTCTTGACCAATTCCCGCTCAGGGAATAAAAGACTAATGGAGCAACATTTTTGAGTTTTGTGAGATGATGAAAGCTTCTTTAGGCATGGAATAGGTGACCAAATTATCCATCCAATCCCAAGGCATGGTTTGGTGAATTGGACCCTTAATCCAAATGCTGCATTGCTTTAAACTGAGAAAAACACTTGTTCTCGAAATAAATGATTAAAGAAACTTCTGAGGCATGGAACCCATGAGCGAGAGGTTCTCTAGATGAAATCCTATCCCAGGAATCCATCGGAGTCAATGATTCCTCAATTTGAGTCTCGATATTCGTTATATGCCCAGTTGCAAGTCGCATCCCAAACCATTTCGAGGACTCTTGGCCAATTGCTCCTTAGGGCATAAAAACCTAATGGAGCATCATTTTTGAGTTCCATGAGATGCTGCAAGATTTTTTAGGCGTGGACTAGGTGACTATATTTTCCATCCTCTCCCGAGGCATGGTTTCATAAATTGGATCTGTTAGTAACATTTCTTGTCTGAAGAACAAGAGCGATAAGGTCTGCAAATGGCACGATGAGTGTCGAGCGTAGCTAATAGAAGAAGTTCGTTTTAGGCTTAAATCAAGCGAGCGAGCAGTCTGATTTCAGCGGTCAGGATTCATCCAAAGGAACAGATCAACAGTTGGCGGGAAATTGTGGTTAGCAAAGTTGCACCGAGGTTAGTGCCTTCGATAGTGCCCATATCATGTGCAAGGAAAGATAGCAGTCATCCATTTAGAGGACGTGTGGCGAGAGACCTAATCACGTCAGCATTTCGGCATTCGGGAGTTCGAGGGGTTAAGGTTCTGTGTTGTCCTATATCTCCAAAACCTGAACCCCGAAAGCACCGAAGGTGCCCAAAGTCAGGCCCACGGTGTTACGGAGCAATCTTGGCCGTCCACCCACAAGAGACACCTAGCGTGCGATTAGGCTCCTTGCCTATTCGCACATCGCAATTTAGAGGCACAAGATGCAACATCTTCGTATTCCCAATGCACGAGGTGTCAGGAGTGTCCAGGACCCGGGCCCATAGCATTGTCGGGAGAGTTCAGAACCGTCAGATCTAGAGGGATGCGTGGCACCAGATTAAGTCGTCTCGACATTTTGCTCATCGCGATTTCAAGGAACAGGGATCAGCCCCTTCCTATTCACGAACGCCGAAAGCACCTTTGAGAGTAAACACAGGGTCATAGCCCATGGTCACCTGGGAAAGAAAGAAGCTCCGCAAAGGTTTTTGACGATGTTAGGTTTCAATCACAGAGAGGCCCTTCATGACCTCTAGTTGCCATCGGATCCGATTTTGATCCTGGTCTTCGCTGGAGTAAATGAAGGCAAGAAGGGGTAGTTGAAACCTCTCCTCATTCATTAAGTGTGAGGTATGGAGGGTCTGGCAAGAGGTCTGCTCGAGAGGGTCCTGTGTACCCATTTTTCCAGAGAAGCCATGCCGATCTCTTGACTAGCCGGAGGAATTCTGCACACGCTAGCTCGACACTTAATGGCTCAGCTACTCCCCTTACAGAAGCCATGCAAAGTTAAGGTGGCATCTAACAAAGAATATCCGCTCGAATTTTGTTGAAGGGACACCAAGCCTTGGATGACTGAGCACACCGTTGTTAGGCGAATTTTCTGAGTATATAGACTCAGTCTTTGTATTTTTGTAATCTATCGATGGTAGAGCGAAGCTCCCAACTGTAAAGTTTTAACAAAAATTCTAACTTTTGGTTATGCATTTGTGTGTGATATTTCTTGTTTTATGACAGACAGTATTTCTTACTCCATCTAATTTTCATCTCATACTGAGAGAGTTCGTGATTGACGGATTCGTACGAATTTATGCAATTATGTTTTGATAAATGATTTAGCGTGGCATCATTGTATTCTCTGGTTCTCTGCATTTGAATGTAAGAAGATCTTGTGTTTAGATGTCTTCCCCTATAGTTTATTAGAAACCTAATGTTTACGACGGACCTTTGCATCTCTCTGGTACAAGTATTCCCCCTACTCACCCCTACAACAACTCACTGTCTGAAGTCATCTAAGACCTCACTTGCCCATGCATACCTGGCCTAGTTTCGGAGTTAGAACCACATCGTTTTGAGTCAACTCCCATCCAATCACCTCATTAAATAAATCATGACATAAACTGATGGGCATTGGGCTCTGCTCCTACTATAATCCAGGGGTGACTTCTGACACTAAAATTTCTGGCACCGTTGTCGGGGACGAAATTGAAAATTTTCCTCGGGATTGAACGACATTGAGCCTCTGATTCTGAAGGTGCATCAGGTATCAAAGCCTTGGAAGATTTCTACTGTGCACCTGGCAACTCCATTGTGACGACTCCACTGTGGTGACCCTGCTGTATTAATTGTGGCTTTCAGAGGCAGACACACGCGGTCTCACCCACAGCTGCCTCTAGCTACACCTGAAACTGATCTGGAGCTGGTTCTCAGAAAAGGAAAGGCCTCTGAAGAAGAAGTGTCCATTGTCGAACTAGGTAATCTGCCATCTCCTTCTGTAGGAACTCCATTTTCTCCTCCTCAGTTTCTTAATAGACCTCTCTCTGAGGTTTCCCGTTTCCTGAATTTCGGGAGTGTTCCTGCTAAGTTTTCCCCTGTTGGTCTGGGAGGAGCACCTGCTGACTTAAGCTCGTTGGCCTTCTCCTTAAATCCCCTTTTGTTTCCCACTCCACTTCGAGACTCTTTCCCAGTAGCCCCTTCGCGAACGCCTTCTCCTCCAAGTTCCCCCCCACCTAATATTCCTATGGCTGGTGCTAATCCCCCTCTAAACAGAATGGATGCCATAGTCACTGCCAGATATGCTCCCTTAATCCTACCTCATCCTATGAACCCTCTCCCTAGTCGATATTACTTGAAGTACATGCCAAAGTTCACCGGGGAAGGGGACATAACTGCGGAAGAGAACCTGGCTTCTTTCTACAGTTATGCAGACAACCTGAAAATTTAAAATGAAGATGTCTGGATGAGAGTCTTCTTCCAGAGCCTGGATGGTGAGGTGAAAAAATGGTTTAGAGGACTGGCCCCCGGATCTATTGCTAGGATCGAAGCCCTGGATGGCGCTTTCTTGAGGCAGTGGGGAGATAGGAAGGATTTCATGTATTACATGACGGAGTTCAGGTATTTGAAAAAGATGGATGGAGAGTCTGTCTCTGACTTCTCCAAGATATTTAACAAGATGTATAATAAAATTCCTGCCGAGATAAATCCCTCAGAAGCCTCTGCCAAGATTTCTTACGCTAGTGTGTTTGGCCCCGATTTCCGTCTTCTATTTAGAGAAAGAAGAGCCACCTCCTTAGCTCAAATGCAAGATGCATCCATAGAAGTGGAATCAAATGTATTAACAACTGATAGACTGAGGAACAAGGCCGTTGCAGGTAGGAGAAAGGGAAGATCTGAAGCCTCAACTTCTAGCCCATCGGTGCCCCACCCTCAGGTGAATGAATTGACCAAGGTGGTGAAGTCTCTGTCTGCAGAGATGGAGAGGATGAAGGTGGAGGGGAGGAAAGCATACAAAGGCCCTCAAAACGCCGAAAACAAAGGAGGTTTCAGAAGGCCAAACAATTTTACTCCCTCAAATGTGCAAAAAGAGAGGGGAAGAGACAGAGAAGACTAGAAAATTCAGGCCCCTTTTTAAAACAATTTTGTGGCCAAGGGAGAAGAAGGGGAAATAGATGAGCTTGATCCTGAAATCCATTGCTTCGGAGACACTCCTCCTTTTCCTCACCTTACTCAATCAACATACGAGGAGTCTCTCATGGACAGTCAGCTAAATGAACTGAGTAAGGGAGACAAGACTAGTGGCACCCAAGGCAGATATGGTCTTAGGTCTAAGAAGAAGACAATAGCGCCTGATGTCCTTGAGAAGTCCACTAGAATAGAGAAGCTTGCTAATGAAGTAGCAGATAGTCACAGAGGTAATAAGCCCCGACCCATCTCTCCCATATTCTAGAGTCGTGTTCTCGAAATAAGAGAAATTCCGAAGCTTACATCTTCTTTTAATTTCGAGCATGAAATCCAAAAGATCAGGATCCCTTTGCCCCTAACCGAATTGATTAAACATGAAGGGTTCAAGAAACGCTTCTCTGAGCTTTTGCAGTCTGAGGTTTCATGCCTTCCCACAAACTCCATCAATTTGCAAGATGAAAGGCCAACAATTATTCTAGGTCCTATGGTAGAAGACAGGAATGACTCATCCCCTCCCTTCTACACTTCCTTGAACATACATGACAAGGTACTGCACAACTGTTTGATGGATTCGGGGGCTTTGCATAACCTCATGCCCAAAACGGTCATGGAAGAATTAGGGCTAGAAGTCTCCTGAGCCTATCATGACCTCTATTCCTTTGACTCCAGGAAAGTTCAATGTCTCGGGGTTATCAAAGACCTGCTCATGACCTTGTTTCAGTTGCCCATGAAAAAAGTGGTCATGGATATTGTAGTTGCTGATGTCCCCCCCAAGTTCGGTATGTTGTTATCAAGATCTTGGATAAAAATACTGGGGGAAACTTTGCAGATGGATTTAACCTATGCTACTATCCCAGTGTTTGGGGGAGAACATAGGAGGCTATACAGAGAAGCCCAATTGGCCTATATAATCAATGATGAAGCCAATCCTACCAACCATCCCATTTTTGCCTTGGACACTGATTTAGGTTCCAACCTACTGCAACTCACTCATGCTCCCGAGCCTCCTCTTAAGCTTAGAAATCAGCCCACCACTCCTCATCAATTTCCTCCCTCCATCACTCCCATCTGGAAAATGTTTTTTGATGGAACTTGTTCCAGGGAAGGTGCTGGGGCTGGGGTGTTTTTTGTGTCACTTTCTCAGGAAACCATTTCCCTGTCATATAGGCTAGAATTTGAAACCACCAACAATGTGACAGAGTATGAAGCTCTTGTTCTGGGTATGAGGGCTGCAAAAGCGATGGGAATTAAAGAGATAGCAATATTTGGAGATGCTGAGTTGATCATCCAGCAAGTCAGAAATGCCTACCGTGCTAATAATCCCCGGCTCAGAAATTACAGAAATGAGGTATGGGACCTGATTGATAGTTTCTTCTTGGCCTTTAACATTTCTTTCATTCCGAGGGGGAAAAATACTTCAGCCGATTCTTTAGTCATCTTGGCTATTTTGCTCAAAGTTCCTCTGTTGTCGATGGTCAAATATGATGTTGAAATAAAATATAGGCCCTCTATACCTGACAATGTCAAGCATTGGAAGGTATTCGAAGATGATCTAGAAATCGAGAAATTTCTCCAATCTGTTGATGAATTTTCTGCGTTGCACATTGATCAGGATCTTGATACAGAGGATGACCCTCACCCTGAGGTGTTTTTAAATAAAATTGCTAACCACCAGATCATTCAGTTACCTAGCAATAACATTCCGAGGACCGATTCCTTTAGAAAGATTGTTCGATGGGAATGATGTGGCAGTAAAGGGTAGGGTTTCAGGTGAAGATGTTGATATAGCCGAGTGCAACATTGGCACACCAGAGGAGCCTAAGTTTGTTAAGTTGTCAAAGAGTTTGACCAGAGAACAGAGGGCTGAATATACTGAATTGCTAAGAGAATTTGCAAATGTGTTTGCTTGGACCTACACAGACCTCAAGACGTATGACACATCCGTCATTGAACACAAGATCCCACTAAAGGAAGGGGCTAAGCCATTCAGGAAGAAGCTAAGGCAGATAAATCCCATGTTGCTGCATGTCATGGAGAAAGAAGTGAAGAAGTTGTTAGAGGCCCAGATCATTGTCCCCTTGAGATATTCCGAATGGGTGGCAAACTTGGTTCTGGTAAGGAAGAAAAGTGGAGAAATCAGGCTTTGTGTAGATTTCAGGAACATGAACAGGAGCTCAAAGAAAGACAATTATCCTCTTCCCAACATGGAACACATATTGCAGAGGGTAATCGGTGCATCTATTATTTCCATGATTGACGGTTTTTCTGGTTATAATCAAATATCGGTCATGCCTGAAGACAGAGAAAAAGTAGCCTTCACCACTCTTTGGGGCACATTCATGTATGCCAAAATTCCATTTGGACTGATGAATGCAGGAGTGACATTTTAGTGAGCCATGGACATAGCCTTCATTGGGGAGAAAGATAGGTTTGTGGTGATCTATCTGGATGACATAACAGTTTTCTCTAGGTCTGACGAAGAGCACTGTTGTCACCTGAGAAAGGTTTTTCTGAAGTGTCGGAGGTTTGGACTTTCCCTAAATCCCAAAAAATCTTTGTTTGCTATGGAGGAGGGGAAGCTATTGGGCCATATAGAATCAACAGAGGGAGTGAGGATTGATCCTAGAAAATTGGAGGCAATTCGGACCCTGTCACTTCCCAGGTCTAAGAAGGAAGTTTAGACCTTTTTGGGGAAGATTAATTTTCTAAGGAGATTCATTTCGAATTTTGTTGAGCTGGTAAAACACATCACAACCATTCTCAAGAAGGGAAATGAAGTGAAATGGACCGCTGAACCCAGGGAATCTTTCATCCAAATAAAAAAGGCATTGACTGAGGCACCGATGTTGATCAATCCTGACTATTCGAAAGATTTCCTAATTTTCTCTTTCGCCTCTTTTGATACAGTAGCAGCGGTCTTGTTGCAGAAAAATGAGGAAGGGAAAGAGCAACCCATTTCCTTTTTTAGCAAGGCATTAAGAGATGCAGAGGTCAGATATGAAATCATGGAGAAGTAGGCCTATGCCTTAGTGAAATCTCTCAAATATTTCAGAGTCTATGTCTTGCACTCAAAAGTGACTGCATACGTTCCTTCAGCCTCTGTGAAGGACATCCTGGTATAGCCCGACATTGATAGGAGGAGGAGTAAATGGATAGCCAAGATCCTGGAATTTGACTTGGAAATAAGGCCTACCAGATTGATCAAGGGTCAAGGCTTAGCCAAGTTGTTGGCTGAAGCTAATCGCAAAGCTTTGGGGGTGGATTACGTCAATGCACAATAAAAAAATCAGCAGAATCAGTCGTCCGACGCAGACCCTCAAACAAAACCCTTGTTGGCTCGATGTCCTTGGTATAAGGATGTCATATATTTTCTGCAAGAGTTGCGGCCCCCAGATGGCCTGCAAAGAAACAAAGCAAGAGCTCTGAAGCTCAAGGCAGTCAGATACTACCTTATCGATCAAATTTTATACTAGAAAGACCCTCTGGGGGTGCTTTTAAAATGAATGGATCCACGGGAGGCCGACAGGATCATGGTTGAATTTCACAGCGGCCTATGTGGAGGGCACCACTCCTGGAAGACCACAGCCCACAAAATTCTCAGAGCTGGGTACTACTGGCCCACCTTGTTCATTTATTTCCATAGAGGAGTTAGAGCCTATATTACATGCCAAATATTTTGAGGAAAGCAGTAGCTCAAGTCCCTGCCTTTAAAGCCTGTAGTTGTTTCGGGACCCTTCCAGCAATGGGGTCTAGATTTTATTGGAGAAATCCACCCTGCTTCCAGCATAGGTACCCCATACCTATTTTTGTCTTCAACTACTAGTTTTGATTGCTCATAAAAGGTTTTTTGTGCTGGCTTCTATCTATTTTCTTTCTTGAAAAGATGGTTTGCATGCCATGAAATTGGTTGGTTCGGTATTTATATTCTTGGTGAAAAATTTTGTTGGTCGATTCAATATTTAGATTGCTACTTTTATTACTATTCCTAAATGTTTACCTAAGAGAAATGGAAGAGGGAGGGGATTCGAACCCCTCTTGGGAACCAAGCCCAAGCCTCCATGACCCTCTAAGAAATATCTGATTTTTCTGTTTAGAGGATTGTAGGTGCCAAAAATTGAAAGGGGATGGGTTTGAACCCCTAAGCTCCCCTTTCCCCCACTCAAAATACTCAAATCCATATAAAAAGGGGAAAAATGGAAGGATAGGGGGTCAAACCCATGACCTCCCCTTCTTCTTAAGGTTTAAAAATAAAAAAATTGAAAAAATCAAAGATTGGGGGCGTGCCCCCCCCCTCTACCGCCACCGCTCACCCAAATCACCACCCAAGGCAATGGATTTTCCTCTGCACAATAGAACCACCCCCCACCCGACCACCCTCGCATCACTCCCACACCACCACTTGGGGCGAGTTCCATATTCTTTAGCCCCCGTGCCTCCAACGACGCTCCTTCATCAACCTGGAACCAAAAATAAAACAATGAAAGGGGTCATGTGTTGTCTCACCACCAGGGCAAAGCCGTTGCTTCTCCTCTAAATATTCGTCGATTGGGTGTTAACTAATTTAAAACAAATTTATGCGCAATATATATATATATAATTTAAAATAAAAATAATTAATAAATTAAATAAAAATAAAATATATCTATATATTAGTTCTA
>ML798487.1:143707-175381 GCA_009831015.1 Picea engelmannii | reverse complement strand
CATTAAAGGTTTAATACTTAACATTTCATTAAATAATACTTCTATTCACTCTGCTCATATTTTGTCATTGTTAGGCAAGTTCAACATACCATTATGGATCCAACAGTGTGGAGTTGTTTGCCATTCCAGATTTTGGAGCTGATATTTTTTTGGCTCCCTTTTTCAGTATTAACAAGATTTAGGACAGTTTGTAAACAATGGAATGTTGTTCTGCAAACCCCTTCATTCTTTGCTCAATGTCATCAAGTTTCCAACAATGGATTTGGTTTTTTTTATTCCATTGGTCCATGGTGATGAAAGTTACTTCCTAGGAGCATACCTTAATCAAACTGGTCGCATATGTCATTTTCATGTGCCATTTATAGATTCCACATATACAATTGAATGCACCGTTCGATGCATGATATTGTTATCTTCACCAATTGGATGCTCCCTTGCAAAAAATTATTTTGTGATGAATCCATTTACCAAGTCATTCAAAAATTTAAGTTCTATATGGGTTGGAGACAGGGGCTTCTTTACACTGTTGGAGAATATCAGTGCTAGAAAATATGAATGGGTTGTTTTGAAACATATTTGCAAAAAAAACCAATCAAAGTATTTCATTTGCAGTAGCCTTGAAAATGTTTGGCGGAGGACAATTGGTAGCAACCGCACCCCTCGGAGCACGATCGCCCTCACAGGACCTTCTTTTCTTTCGGCCCGAAGAACTCAAATGCTCTTCTATTTCCCTTTCAGGAAATCTGCACCCACAGTTCACTTTGCGCAATCCTCCTTTTCTTACTCGAAGGATCGAAACTTCACGGCTTCGTGAGTTCACTATCGATTTCTATGCCCTCGAGTCACCGAGACTCGATGTGTCAGTCAATCGTTGACTTTCTTCCTCCGCTGTCGAGACTTCGCTCTATCGCTACTCGTTACTTGTGACACCAAGCGCTTGAGTTTCCAACCTCCGATATGCGATAAGATGAAATGCCGAACTTCGCGACCTCGCTCCCTCGCGACTTCACTACTCGCATGACCAAATGACTTCTTCCTTGACTTCCGAGACCCGAGGTGCCAATATTTGCAATATCACTATCTCGCGATTTCGCTGCTCGCGAGGTCAAATAAACTCCCCATCGTCCCCCGATGCTTGAGATGCCGAAACTTCGATATCTCGCATCACCTGCCACATCACCCTGTTGTGGCCCACACTATCCACACAACCGTTGGGACTTCGCACCTCGCTATATCGTGACTTCTCTTGTGTAGATTTGGAGTCTCGTCTCACGAACTCCCGATGTGTCGATCCACAAGTAGACCCACGCTCCTCGTGATCCTAATCGACGGCTCCTGCCCTCTTGAGCTTCGAACCTTTCTCCACTTGCACTGTAACCTTCCTGCAACTCCGAGAGATCCAACGATTCACCGAAGCTTGCAGATTCTCCACGGAGAATACTGACCGTCCGCTCTTCTTCTTGCACAATCTACGAACAAGAAGTATCTCTCCACGAAACTTGTTCGCCAACCTACGAGGCTTCTTCTCAACCTGCTCATGCAATCTCTCTCCGCTATCCTTCAACAACTTTGAAGGCCTATCCCTTCTGAGCTTCCACGACTTCAAGTCTCTCAGAAAGTAGTTCTTGCACGCACTCCTTGCAGCAAATATTCAACCACAACTAAGTGTTGAAGCTTTCGACCCTGCGCACTCCTGCAGCAGCAGTCTTCCACTCTTTGCTCAGAATCGCAACTCTGAGACTTCGTCTAGCCTGTGCACGCCTTGAATGGCTCCGGTGCCTAATCTGCACTCTCAAAGAAATGAGAACAAAAGCCTTCTCTAATTGAACCCTGCAGTCATGCACTCCTTGTGGACAATTCAACTGCACTCCTTGCAGGAATCCTCTGGTTCAATTAGAGAAACAATTAAAACTCATTCATTTACCTTCTCAGACTTCAATTCAACCATGAAATCACATGCACAGCATATAAAAGCAAATGCATGACGGGAAGCAAATATTTATGAGCAAAACATCAATACACAGAGAAACAACACATAACCATGGAATTGAATCAAAGCTTTCTTATATTAATTCAATATCTATACGTGGGTGTTCTTCATACAATTCTCTGCTTGCTCTTTCTGAATGCTTCTGCTCTCGATCTGTTACAATGATACAATGAGGGTGTCTATATCTGTTTTCCCTCTCGAATTCTACGCTATCAAATCTACAATTAAATTTCTATCTACCAACATTGACTAAATTAAATGACACATCTACCTAAGGACATGAGCTATCCGCTCAAGGTCCATTACAATATACAAAGTGCGTTTCATTAAATCCACACATTAATGTTTGGCGCAACAATATCAAGGTGTTTCAAAATTTGTGCTGGCGTTGTCCAGCTGTCTTCCGCTCCATGTGCTGGCTCGCTTGATGTGTTGGCGATGCTCCTGCATCATACTCCTCGGCTTGAAAATATTCATGGGCTCCTGTCCATGAGCTCCTGCATGGTTTGTCCATGCTTCTGTATCACTGCTTCGCTCTCCCAGCTGGCATCTTCCACTGGGTGGTTCTTCCACTTGACCAGATACTCAAAATACTGCTTCTGCTTGGTCTTTCTGCCCACTCGCTTGTCCAGTATGCACTCCATTTGTGGCTTCTCTGCAACTGGTAATTGTTTCATCCATTGGATTACTGGTTCCTCAGTTCCAGCCTCTGCTTCTCCAGCCCTGTATGGGTATAAATTCGAAACATTAAATATCGGAGATATCCCGATGCCATCCGACAACTCAATCTCATAAGCATTCTCTCCAAATTTCTTCAGGACTCTGCATGGCCCAATTTTCTTCATTTTTAATTTGTTATATGTTCCCCTTGGGAACCTTTCCTTCCTTAAGTGTGCCAGAACCAGATCGCCAACTTCAAACTGAAGTTGTCTCTGATGCTGATCTGCTCTGCGCTTGTACTCCTGATTTGAATTCATTAGTCGCTCCTTCACCTGGCTGTGAAGTTCCTTCATCGCTTTAGCGAACTCTTCTGCACTAGCGTTGCTAGTAGCAGTCTGTTTTGAATCTCGCAATTCAGAAACTCCTCTCGGTTGTGTCCCATACACGATCTAAAATGGACTTTTCCTTGTACTCTGATTCACTGAATCATTGTACGCAAACTCTGCCTGTGGAAACACATTGTCCCAACTGCTGTGGTGCTCTGTCACCAGGCTTCTTAGCAAGTCTCCTAGACTTTTGTTTACCACTTCCGTTTGCCCATCCATCTGGGGATGATAAGAAGAACTAAATGCCAAGTTAGTTCCTAGCTTCTTCCATAGCGTCCTCCAGAAATGCCCTATGAATTTAGTAACCCTGTTCGAAACTATGCTTTTCGACAATCCATGGAGTCTAACGATCTCCTTGAAAAACAAGTTTGCGATGTGAGTCGCATCGTTGGTCTTCTGGCATGGAACAAAATGTTCCATCTTTGAAAACCTATCCACCACCACAAAGATGGAATCAACTCGTCTTTGTGTCCTCGACAAACCTAATACAAAGTCCATGCTGATCGCCTCCCATGGCCTCTCTGGTATGGGCAATGGCTGATAAAATCCTGCATTCTACTTTCTCCACTTCAAATGCTGGCAAATTCTGCATCTGTCAACAAATCGTTTGACCTCTGCTCGCATGCTTGGCCAAAAATATGATTCGCTCAGCTTCGCGAACGTTTTGTCATGGCCAAAATGTCCTGCCAATCCACCACTGTGCTTCTCCTTCAACAGGTTCTCCCTCATGGAGAAATTCAAAATACATAGTTGATTGCCTCTGAACAGCAATCCTTCCTGGATCATGTAATCTATCCATGGACTTCTATCCCTGAGAACTGGATTCTCAGCTGCTTCATACGCTTCTCTGAAATCTGCATCTCCTGCATACATGTCCCTCAGGTTTTCAAAAACCAATGTTTTGACTCGGAACTCCTGCAGCAACAAACATTTCTTGCTCAAAGCATCAACCACTTTGTTAGCAGTACCCAAAATGTGTTTGATCACAAACGTGAAATTCTGCATATACTCTACCCATTTTGCATGTTTCTAATTCAACTTCTCCTGTTGACTCAACTGTAATGCATGATTATCGCTATACAAAACAAATTCCTTTGGGATCAAGTAATGCCTCCACTTCTTCAGTGCCTGTATAATAGCATAAAATTCTTTATCATATGTGGAGTATTTCATCTTTGCTTCATCCAGCTTCTCACTGAAATATGCAACTGCTCTGTCTTCCTGACTCAAGACCCCTCCTATGGCATATCCACTCGCATCACATTTCACCTGAAACGTCTTCTTGAAATTAGGCAACACCAACACTGGTTGCTCTGTAATCTTCTGCTTCAATAGATTGAAGCTCTTCTCAGCCTCCGCTGTCCAATGAAAAAATTTATGCCGCTTCTTCACTGTGTCCATCATTGCTGCGCTAATTCCACTGAAATTCCTGATGAATTTTCAGTAGAAACTAGCCAAACCATGGAAACTCCTCACCTCGAAAACATTTCTCGGTGATGGCCAATTCTTGATCACTTCCACCTTCTCCGGATCCATATTCAACTCATTCGTCGAAATAACAAAACCCAAATAAATGAGCTCTGTCTTCATGAATGAAGATTTCTTCATGTTGATCAACAACTTCTCTTGCTGTAGCTTTCTCACTACAATAGCCAAATGGTTCAAATGCTCAGCCTTTGTCTTACTGAAAATCAGTATATCATCCAAATATACGATGACAAATTTACCGATGAATTCCCTCAGGACTTCATTCATCAACCTCATGAATGTGCTCGACGCGTTTTTCAAACCAAACGGCATGACCAACCATTCATACAAACCTTCGTTTTTCTTGAATGTTGTCTTCCATTCATCACCTTCCCTCATGCGAATCTGGTGATATCCTCTCTTCAGATCAATCTTGGAAAAATAATTTGCCCCACTCAGGCAATCCATCAGATCATCCATTCTCGGCAGTGGAAACCTGTACCTGATGGTTATTTTGTTTATCGCTCTTGAATCTGTGCACATTCTCCAACCTCCATCTTTCTTCGGACTAAGCACTGTTGGAACGACACACAGACTCAAGCTTTATCTGACCAATCCTTTGTCCAACAAATCCTGGACCTGGTTCTTGACCTCCTCGTTTTCCTGCGGTGTTAACCTGTACGCAACTTTATTCGGCAAACTTGCTCCTGGTATGAGATCAATGTGATGAATCACACTCCTCATTGGTGGAAACGAACAAGGTAATTCGTCCATGATGATGTCAGCGAACTCTTCCAGCAGTTCCTGAATCTCATCTGGTAAATCATTCACTCTTGTGCTAGTCAGAACAATTCTCGGTTTCCTGACCACAAAGAATTGTGGATCTTCCTTCTTCTCCATTTCCGTGAGAATCTCTTTCCCACTCATGAGAATTATTGTGTTGCTTACTTCCGGCTTCACCTCCTTATCCTTTATCGGAAGCAACCTATGTGTTCTCCCATCCTTCTCCAGGGTATATGCGTTCATCCTCCCATCATGAACCACATTTTTGTCATATTGCCATGGTCTACCCAGCAATAAATGACATACATCCATGGGAATAACATCACAGAGTATTTTATCCTTATATTCCCCCATCTTGAATTCAACTAAACATTGTTTAGTGAGACTCACCTGATGTCCCTTCTGTAGCCATGAAACTTTGTATGGACTCGGGTGATCAGTTGTCTCCAGCTCTAGCTTTTCTACCATCTCGGTCGAAACGGGATTATCCGTACTACCACTATCCACAATAACCTTGCACTTTCTGTCTTTGGTCTTGCATGTGGTTCTGAAAAGTTTGGTCCTTTGAGTTGTATCTTCCACCTCCTTCTCGGGTGTCAAAAGGACTTTGTGCACTGTCAGTGACCTTCCACTTCCTGTGTCTTCATTCTCAACATCACGTCTCTGCGCCTCAGTGATGTGAGCTTCTCCAGCGTCCTTTTTCTTCTCTGGACACTCAAATGACCTGTGCCGATTCTTTCCACATGTGAAGCATGTGATAACTCCACCTCAGCCTCTTCCTCTACCTCTGGTACGAGGAAAAGTATTTGCATCAGCATAATCTCCCTTCTTCTCTGTATGTTGTCCTCTCTGCTTAGCATATTGTTGTCCTGGCTGTGAGGCTCCACCTTTCTCAAACTTACCATGAGGTTTATTCCATTCCTCCTTGGGCTTCTGGAATTTCTCTTGGGCAACTGCTTTGCCTCTAGGATGACTTCTGCCTCGCCCTCACTGACCTTGCTTTTGGCTCAGCTTCTCTTCGGCTTTCAGAGCCATATGATAAGCATCCTCCACCTTCCTGTTGGTAACCATGCTTAATTCATCCTAAATGTCGTATCTCATACCATTCAGATATCTGGAAACCCTCTCAGCATCGCTCTCCCGATGACCTGCTCTGAGGTTTAGTCGATAGAATTCTTCAGTGTATTCTTTCACTGTCATCAGCTTCTGTCTCAGGTTCTACATTCGCCTGAACAGAGTAATTTGATAATCCCTTCGGATGAACTTCTCTTTCATCTTCACGATCATTCGATCCCAGCTTTTGATCTTCTGCTTGCCTTTGCAGCGTCTGTTAGCTTGTAGCTTGTCCCACCACAATGTTGCATGTCCCTTCACGTGCGTAACAACATGCTTGACTTTCTTATCTTCTTCGACATCTTCGTAGTCAAAGTAAGTATCAAGAGCTCAGATCCAATCCAATATCTCTTCTGCATCCAGATTCCCTTCATAGACTGGAATGTCCATCTTCGCCTTCGCTCCCATCTTGGTAATAGCTTTAATCAACCGCTCGGTTGATGCATCTTTTGCTGTGACCTCTTCTTCATGTATAGCTTCCTCTTCAACTTCGGAATCACTAAGATCCCCTGCACCAACTCTGCGTCTCTGCGCTGTCTCCATCTCCTCGAGCCTTGCTCTGAGATCACGCATCTGCCTTTCCATTTCTAGATTTCCTGCCGGCCTACCTCTTTTTCACACATCTCTGTCCTCTGGATCAGGTGATTGCCTTTCTCTCCTGGGAGGCATGGTGAATTCCTTTTCTCCTCTGTTACAGAAAACAAAGAGTCAAATCCTCTCTCTGATACCACTTGGTAGCAACTGCACCCCTCGAAGCACGATCGCCCTCACAGGACCTTCTTTTCTTTCGGCCTGAAGAACTCAAACGCTCTTCTATTTCCTTTTTGAGAAATCTGCATCCACAGTTCACTTTGCGCTATCCTCCTTTTCTTACTCGGAGGATCGGAACTTCGCGGCTTCGCGAGTTCACTATCGATTTCTATGCCCTCGAGTCACCGAGACCCGATGTGTCAGTTAATCGCTGACTTTCTTCCACTGCTGTCGGGACTTCGCTCTATCGCTACTCGTTACTTGCGACACCAAGCGCTTGACTTTCCAACCTCCGATACGCGATAAGACGAAATGCCGAAATTTGCGACCTCGCTCCCTTGTGACTTTGCTACTCGTACAACCAAATGACTTCTTCCTTGACTTCCGAGACCCGAGACGTCGATATTCGCAATATCGCTATCTCGCAATTTCACTGCTTGCGAGGTCAAATAAACTCCCCGTCGGCCCCCGATGCCCGAGATGCCGAAACGCCGATATCTCGCGTCACCTGCCATGTGACCCTGCTATGGCCCACACTATCCACACAACCGTCAGGACTTCGCACCTCACTATATTGCGACTTATGTTGCGTAGATTTGGATTCTTGTCTCACAAACTCCCGATGTGCCGATCCACAAGTAGACCCATGCTCCTCATGATCCCGATCGACGGCTCCTGCCCTCCTGAGCTTCGAACCTTTCTCCGCTTGCACTGTAACCTTCCTGCAACTTCGAGAGATCCAACGATTCATCAAAGCTTGCAGATTCTCCACGGAGAATACTGACCGTCCGCTCTTCTTCTTGCGCAATCTACGAACAAGAAGTATCTCTCCACGAAACTTGTTCGCCAACCTACGAGGCTTCTTCTCAACCTACTCGCGCAATATCTCTCTGCTATCCTTCAACAACTTTGATAGCCTATCCCTTCTGAGCTTCCACGACTTCAAGTCTCTCAGAAAGTAGTTCTTGCACGCACTCCTTGCGACAAATCTTCAACCACAACTAAGTGTTGAAGCTTTCGACCCTGCGCACTCCTGCAGCAGCAGTCTTCCACATTCCACCATTGGGAATAGATGTGATGGCTTAGGCTACTTGGCCTTTTAATAAGTAATATACAATATTATCAAACATGTTTTACTTGTTTCAAAACTGTTTTTATTCCATTATAAAATTTAAATTATGAACTAGTTTAATTTTTAAGTGCCCATGTTATGGTTATATGGTTATCGCAATTTCACTTTTGAATTTTATTCCATTATGAATTAGTTTATTTTTAAAGTGCATTTTGTTATGGTTATATCGTTATTGCAATTTTACTTTTAACTTTTATTCCATTTCTTCTTTATTATCATGTTCATGTCACTTTATATATATTTAAATGTATCGAAATATGTTATTTATTTGTTGTTGTATTAATTCCATAATTTATTCTTCTTTATATGAATGGAATTTATATTTCTCTGATAATTTTATAAATGCATTATTATTTCTGTGTAGTTGTAGAAATGTCCACTGAAGGAACAAGTAACCGTTCTACCAAACACAATAGATCACCAACATCATGTGAGAGGGATAATGAACGTCAACGTTTATGGTATCAACGAAACAAAGATGCAATAAATGAACGTAGAAGACTTCTATATCATAGAAGGACCAGGGAAAGTACTATTGAAATTGATTTTCCCATTAGCCGTAAGTATCGCAGTTTGGTTGATATCATGCAAAGAACATTTCCCGTGAATGTTTCATTCTCGAAATATTTTCATTCTCAGAATATTTTTATAATCCTAATAATTCTACTATTCCACATTATTCTAACAACATTCATTTTATTGGGGAAACTTCTCGTATTCCGAAAGATCATCATGTGCATAGGCTACCTACAAATGAAAACCTCCATACTTCAACCATTGGAAGTGCAAGTTTAGAGCATGGAGCAACAATGCAAAACATGGAGGCTAGACTTATTGATGTCATTCAGGAACAAGTGCCATGTACTGAAGTACCTCTTCGTCATGTGCTTTCCCGTTTGCTAGAAAATTTGCGAACTCCTCCTGCTAACATTGCTTCTTTCTTTCACAACCCTCATTCCATATAAAATGTCACACCACCAATAGAATCAATCATCCCACATACTATTTCACTTGGAACAACAAAGGTATTTCAACCCTCATTCATGATGACTATACTCGCAATTCTTTCCTATTATTGATGACTTTAACCATGTTTTTTTCTTCACTCAGGACATTGTTCATTCGATGCGAGGTACAGGAATGAACTCTGTACATCTTCCAGCAGCTCATGTGACAAGTCAAAGAGAACCATCTCATAACCTCCCTTCAAATATTCCTAGACTATCTAATTGGCAAGCAAGTGCTAATGTTGTATGTATTTGATTTATTATTCATTTTTACATTTTGACTCCTCATTTTTCACACTTAGCTCGACATTAAAGTTTTTAGTATTTTATGAGCAGGACACCATTCAATGCAATCAGGATAGAGAAATGCAATCCATTAATTTAATGGAAATAATTGTTGAAAGTAACATGCACAATCCACTTGCTGCAAATTTGGGTGGGCTCTCTAACATTGTTGAAGATGAAGTAGATTTTAGAGGTCATTTTACTCTTCCCATTGGTGGTCAGCATGATCCTATGCCTAGAGAACATATACAGTTTCATCCCAACATGATTGCAGTACATAAAAAATTTCGAGCGAAGATAGATAATCTCTACATTGCTCAAATGTGCCATGTTTGCCAAGAATCATATCCTGGAATCCAAGTTGTGAGGGGGTCTGAAGGACCTATTTGTAAAATATGCAAGAATGAGAGAGTTTCCCATCATTTTTCTCGATGGAATCACATGGATCTTGGTGAGAAACCTCATTTTCTAAGTGTACTTACCCAAGTTGAAGAGATGCTCATAGTGTAACATCCCGCTCTAGTGCACTGAGAAAAATTATTCTTTGAGGACACTTGCTCGCAAGTGATCTGGACTATTATGATATTAAAACTCTTGTCCTTGATTATGATGCGTTATGATAGATGACATGATGTTTTACTTCTTTGACATAGACAGGTGCTATTGACTCGGTTTTACTGAGTGTGCAGGGTTTTGGACCTTGAGGATGCAGAGGCATTGACGAAACTCCTTGGACTCCAGATCGAGTCAGGGAGTGTGCTATTGGGGTTTGATTGTTTTACTGTGATTTTAGTACATTTGATCAGATGATATGATGTGGACATATTCTGACATGTTTTTTGATGATGCAGGCTAATGATAGCTTGCCAACCAGACTCACATATGGAGTACAGAGGCCACACATGACTACCAGAGAGGTTGAGGGAGAGGTGTGGACACCAGCCCTGCCACAGCCTACTAGCACTCCCGTTGTGGCTCAAACTATAGGTTAACGATTACCTAGTTCGAGAGGATCCACGATGCCGTGAGGGAAGACTGCGACAGTCGCTCACGATGATTCTAAGGGGCGCGCAATAAGGCGGGAGCCTTATTCCTTAGAAGCCCTTAGTCTCCCACAAGTTCGTCTGGCGAAGTGTTGACTCCAGGGGTTATTGATGTCTACTAATCAGTCAAGTGGCGAGTGGCACCCTTGGAGCACGTGGTGCATCCTGAAGGGCACGTCACATAAGAGAAACACAAGAAGCGAGTGGCACCCTTGGGGCACGTGGTGCATCCTGAAGGGCACGTCGCGCAAAAGAAACACTAGAGGCGAGTGGCACCCTTGGAGCACGTAGTGTGTCCTGAAGGGCACGTCACGTTGATGATGTTAAAGGAATGAACCTAGATGGCCCTAAGACTAATATCTCATAAGAAATTTTAAAATGAATCCCCTAATTAAAATGTCGCCTAGTTCAGAATCTAAGTCCTAAGTCTAAAACTTCTCTAGGGGTAAAATTTTGTCTACCCGTAGGAAATTATCTCTCTAAAAATAAAATAATAAAGTTTAAAATAAAAACCAATTAAGTGATAATGGTAGACTTCATAAAATTTTGGGTAAAATGAAGAGAGTAAGAATTTAATTGAAATCAGTGGATTTAAAATTGTAAGGAAGAAATAAATTATTTAACTTGTGAAGGTGTAAAAAGATATTAAATTAATAATAAAAGGGAAAGAGTAAACAGTGCAACTGCCATTTTGGCTCTAACAAAAAGGGGAAAGAAGGGAATAATAAAAATTAGGAAACTAAGGAATGGAGAAAACATAATAAAGGAAAGAAGGGAACTTATGGTAAAAAGTGAGGTCAACTTAGTAAAGATTCTGCAATAAAGAACCTTCTAAATTGAACTAATTTAGCAACAACCTTTTAGGGAAAGTATTTAAACCTGTAAGAAAATCTAGGAACACCTACGAGTAATTTTAGGAGCAACTCTAGGTGGGTGAGGGAAATGAGGCAATTAATAAATTTAAAAAAAATAAATTTTGGAGGAAAGTGGGGGATGAATGACACTTGTACGATAGAGAATTTTTAGAAGATTTTCTTTAAAACTTAAATTAAAAGAGATTTAGGGAAAGTTTGGAAGTTCTAAAATGATATAAAAGAGAGGAAGGAGGAGAGGTACAGGGATCGACTGTTAGCATAACATTACGCTGCCAGAATTGTGACTTGACTGATTACTTGTGGGGAGTTGGGATTTCTCAGCTTGGATAGGAGTGGTAGCTCGACCTTGCGAGGCAAGCTGGGAGCTAGACGTACCATCTGGTTAGTGTGTGGCCCCTTTGCAGCTCGGGGGCCCAAGGGGGAAGCAGACTACCCCTAGCGATTGGCTGGGAGGTACCGGTGAGGTCTCGACGGTCGGAAAGTGGGAGCGGCACAGAGCGCGCGGACGCCATCCGAGGTGGGCGATAAGGAAACAATACGCTTGTTATTTTGTAGAGTAGAATGCATTAGGAATTTATGCTTGGATCTGAATGAGGATTATAAATGAAGTCAACATGCTTACACCTAGTTTTATCTCGTTTTTCTTTCATGTTTATATCTCGCTAGACATTTCTGTGTATTCCTTCTTGACTGCGTTTTATTGCCTTGAAATTTATTTGATGGCGAGGCTCTTATCTCTGCGTTTCTTATTTGATGATTGAACCTGTACTGTGTAGTATCACCTCACTCACAACTTCACTCAGTGATTGTTTATTGATGGTCCCTCTTTTGTTTCTCTACGAAGCTACCTTGGTACAATAATGTTTGATGATTTAGCTTGGGCCTCGCCCATTCAATTGTTTACCTACCGATTATTTTAGTTTGTGTTTCAGGTTGGAATCCATGTCTTTCTTCATTGGGAGGGTTGCGGTCGAAGACCCTGTGTTGACGGTTGTGTTTTTAGAATACAAGCCAGCGTTTGTTTTCTTATTTTTAATTATTATCAGTCATCTGAGATGCGACCAGGTATCAAATTGCAATCGGCGTTGTGACTGTGTGTATGTTTTCCCTCATAACTCGTCTTTTCTACCCTTTGTCACCATTCTGGCGGGCTACCTCGAATTTGAAGGTAGTGTGTTCTCTACCCCGCACTCCCGCCTAATCAAATTTCGGCAACTCTCTATTGTTTTCGGTGGTGCTCGTGCAACTATGGCTTGGTTGAAAGCCTTTAATTTAAAAGAAACCCTTATTTTGTGGATTTTGGTAGCGATATGCTGCGGTGTGATTATCACAACGATTTAATGATTGAACCCTTTTACAATAGGAAACTGAGATCGACATCGAGAATGATGAAGGGATAATCGATTCCAACAATAGAGTACAGGCAAAATTTTTGTTTCTGTTAACACATCTTTCGTATGAAAGTGCCCCACTTTCCTATAGGTTGTTCATGTGTAAAGGCAAATATTTTCTATCGTTGATCAGTTCTTTTGCTAGGCTCGAGATTTCGCTCAATTATGTTTTGGAAACCGACGACTGCTATCGAGATTTTTACTTGGGAACACTGACGACTTTATTATTACTTTCTGTTTTTAATTGATTTTATAAATTACCTTCCATGTCTGCTTGCCTTTACCTTCGCAGGAAAACAAATAGATTAGGCTAAGTCTATACCAAACATAAAAACTATCGCCTGATAACGGACTTTTCCCTTTGTGTCACTTACGTTTCAGTATGCCTGGACCCATGAACTACCTGCATGGTTATCTCGGTTATGAGAGCCAACATTAAACTTTCCCTTTTTCGTGGTTGGTTACTTAGAAGTCGCGAAATTTTTGTTTATTGTATCCTTAGCTTTTAAATAATTTCTTTGGGTTCCTTATGGTATTCTAAGTCCTGCTGGTTCTGGTCGACTCCTCAGCAAACTCTGCCAGGTGGCAGTCGAGGTTTAAACAACTTCCAACCGCCACGTCACCTTGGTTGACAACCCCTGTGCTTGTACCCAGTAGTCATCAAGTTTTAAACCTACCTTATCTATGAAGTTTGATCCAAGTTTTCTTCAACCATTTTAAAAGAAAAAAAAAAATTAATAATCGAGATTCAGACTTCAGCGTTGAAGGTTTTACCTCTTTTTACTCAATTCCTTACCTTTCTGACAGCCACCTCATGCTTCAACGATTGGCCTTTAATCCATTGCACTTTTCAAATTTTACTTGGGCCCAATGGTCACTAGAGTAGAAAGGTAGCGATTGTTAATGTTTATAGATTTTTACTAATGTATCATGAAAAATGTCTTTTGGGTGAATTTAGAATTAGATGACTAATGGGGATCAGTAAGTTGGCAAATCTTCTTATCTTAGATTTAATTTAATAATGACAAGTTACCTTAAGTTTATCAATGTTTTCAAGTAAATTCAATGGCTAGCAGATAAGAACCTTATCCTTTATTTAGCTAAAGTCTCATTTTAGCAATCTACTTGTTTTAGTTGTGCTTAACAATAACAAGTTACTTTAAGTTAGCAATGTTTCATTTAAAGATTAAAAGCTAGCCAAAGGTTATAAATTTAACTACCCAACTGTTATGTATCATGGTTAAGTTGGAGTGGAGATTTGTTGGAGTCATGGTGGAGTAACTCTTAATTCTCTCGCGCCTAGAATTAATTGGAAGTGTTTGCGTCGTGATTAAATAAGAAGCATGGTTGATTATGTATTTGTTCTCTGAACACCTTTAAAAAAAAAAGTAGGTTACTCTTGTGCCTTAGAATTCATGTGATGTGTGATTGATTCATGGATCCTTATCGTGCATTGATCTTCATTAATGTTATGGACTTAGTCCTTGAGTTTTGGTCTGCTTGCGTCGGGTGGGATGTAGACACCTCCATGTTCCTCAGAACAGTCCCCAGCCCTGAGACCTTAAATGGTTAAAATCGATGGGAAGCTGGGCTTGAGCATTGCTTATGTGTCTTGGAGGTCCTAACCATTGCAGGGTAGGACAGGCAGGTAGTCAGTCTTACTTATTTTCGATTGACCGTCATTAAATGCCTGTAGTTACTTGTTGTGCGTCTTATGTCATCTTGTTGTGTTCGTCATGGTATGCGTCTTGTTTGTCGTCGGGTGGCGACACAGAGTCGAATTTGTTTTTTTCCCTTGTACATGCACACACACACTTTTAACAAAAAAAAAAATAATAAATTCACTTGTTATAGGAGGGACGTTACATATGGTATCAGAGCGGGTTCAACCCGCAACTTGGGATTCGCTACGGCTTTCGCTGACATGATTTGATTTGATTATACTGTTGCTAATCAGGTTGATTGTGTGCATGCAGGTAATCATGGTTAGAGGACGCCGCAGAGGCAGACGACGAGGTGCTAGGGGAGGGGGCGCGACGCCTCCAGTAGCATCCGCACTTGAGGGGTCTAACCCCCAGGGAGATGAGCAGGTTCTCGGACAGGAGCAGATAGCAGTTGGTGATGTAGTCGGGATGATGAGATCTTTTCAGCGCATGTCTGAGGCACTGATCAACCATTTGGACAGAGATGAGGCTAGGGCACCAGCACCCGCTGAGGTTCTGCCACGCGCACCAGTCGTTACTGGTAGCATTCATCGTGAACTTGAGAAGGTCAAATTTCCCGAGTTCTTTGATGCCCCAGATGGCACAGCCACTGAGGCATGGTTGGATAACATGGAAATGTGCTTCACACTTCACGATTAATTCTCCAACATGAAGGTCCACATGACGGTCTTTCAACTTAAGGCGACCGCTCTTCTATGGTGGAAGACGCTCCTACCACAGCTGAACATGGCCATTGAAGATGTGTCATGGGAACTGTTGAAGGAACGGTTCTGAGAGAGGTACCTTTCAGAGGAATTCATTGAGCATCAGCTCAATGAGTTCAATGCCTTATGATAGGGAGGTCGTACGATGCCCGAGTATGAGACACGTTTTATGGAGCTGCTCCGGTATGCCCCGCAACTTAACACGGAGAAACTTAAGGTCAACAGGTTTTTCTTCATCCTTAACGACAACCTGTGTGCAAAGGTTAGGATTTTGATGCCTCAAACCTTGCATGATGCCATCCAGAAGGCCCTCATAGTAGAGGAGGATCTTATTAGTGGGGGTCAGACTAGGACTCCAGTGAGACCAGCAGGGCAGGTCCTATTTGGAACACAGCAACACCAGACACTAGTGAGACATACGTTGAGATATCGTGGCTTCTAGAAGAGATCCACTTTCACTACACCCCGACGATCATCGCCTCAACAGCGGACACCTTACCAGGGACCACAACATCAACAGCAGAGTCGCCCACAGTAGTAGCAGTTTAGGCCTGTTCAGCAAAACAGACAAGGGTTCCAGGCCAGTAGGCCGTCATCTTCTACTTCAGGCACTAGGACTACTGGACCGAAGAAGGGGTGTTGGATGTGTGGGGAGCCACACTACCAGCACGACTATCTTGTGGAGAGGACTAGAGCATCCGGATCAGCCGAACCCACTACCGTGGAAAATATGGGCAAGGCCCATTGGATTCATACAGCAGTGAATAAATGCTAGGCAGAGCACCAGTCGACTGTTCTTGAGATGATAGGTACTGTCGCTGACTAGACCCTTAGTATTTTGATTGATCCTGGTGCTATTAAGAGTTTCATTTCTGGTGCAACGCTAAAAAGGATTAAGGTAAAGGCATTTGATCAGGATGATTTTAGCTTCGTAGAGATGGATTTGGGAGCCAAACAAAAGGTTGGAGGAAAAGTTACGGGCTGTGCCCTTAACCTGGGAGGGTTTGTCATGAGGGTCAACTTGTACATCATAATCTTGGGATCTTATGACATCGTGATTGGTATGGATTGGTTGGAATCGCATGAGGCGATAATCAACTATAAGACGAAATGGTTGAGCTTCGTCGATGATGAGGGACAAATACATGTGATTGTAGGATGAAACTAGGGAGTTTCCCTGAGGTTCGTCTCTTCCTTACAGTTACGGAAGAGTATGTGCAAGGGGTGCAAACTTTATGCGATCGTTTCTCTAAACGAGAAGGGAGTAGCAGAAGGTCTAGAACACCTTCTGATGGTGAGAGAGTTTGTGGACGTGTTTCTGGAAGAGTTACCAGGGATGTCGCCGGAGAGGGAATTGGAAATTACCATCGACCTAAAATCAGGGACATAACCGATAGCAAGGACGCCTTATCGGATGTCGACCCCAGAACTACAAGAGTTGAAAATGCAACTAAAGGAGTTGCTAGACCTGGGACTGATACGTCCTAGTGTGTCACCATGGGGTGCACCGATTATTTTCATACAGAAGAAGGATGAATCGTGGAGGCTTTGCATCGACTACCGTCAACTAAACAAGGCCATGATAAAGAATCAGTATCCCTTGATGAGAATTGATGATCTGTTCAATCAAATGAAGGGTGCGATGGTGTTCTCCAAGATCAATTTGCAATCAGGGTATCATCAGTTGCAGATCAAGGAAGATGGCATCCCTAAGACCACCTTTAAGATGATATTTGGACATTACAAGTTTACTGTTTTGCCGTTTGGACTGACAAACGTCCCAGGAGTATTTATGAGTTTGATGAATGGGGTGTTCCACGAATACTTGGACAAGTTCAATCAAGTATTCATTGACGATATTCTGATTTACTCTCATACGACAGAGGAGGATGATGAGAACTTGCGCTTGGTACTACAGTGTCTACGAGAGCACAAACTGTATGGGAAACTGTCCAAATGCTCTTTTTATCAATTGAAGATTTACTACTTAGGGCATGTCATTTACGGTGAAGGAATCGCCATAGATCCAGCCAAGGTTGAGGCTATTATGGAATGGCCTGTGCCAACGAATGTCACAAAAGTGCATAGCTTTATGGGTTTAGAAGGATACTATCGTTGGTTTGTCGAGGGATTTTTGAAGATACCAACTCCGATCACGGAATTGTACAAGAAAAACAAGAAGTTTGTTTGGACCGAGAAATGTGCGGAAGCATTTCGGAGGATTAAAGAGTTATTGACAACAACGCCGGTACTAAAGGTCCTTGACATGGACACAGACTTCTTGGTATGCACAGATGCATCCAAGGAAGGTTTAGGCGGATACTTGATGCAGGACAGGCAAGTGATTGCTTACATTTCGAGGAAATTGAGAAGGCATAAGGAAAACTACACGACGCATGATTTGGAGTTATTAGCCATCGTATATGCCTTGAAGGTTTGGAGACACTACCTTGTAAGATGAAAATTTGAACTAAAGATGGATCATTGTGGACTACAACACATTTTTACACAAAGCGACTTGAACGCACGACAACAACGTTGGTCGGAATTTCTTAGCGAGTATGACTTCGAGATTACTTACATAAAGGGAACAGTGAACCGAGTGGCATATGCTTTGAGTTGAAGGCCACACATCTTTTTGGTGTTGCCTCTTCAGACAAATCTACGTGAGAATATTCTCACTTTAAAACATGACAATGACTGGTACAAAGAGGTCGAGGGTTTTATCTGACAAAACACAATGATGGTACCATGATATGAGGTATATTCATTTGATAGCGATGGTTTATTGAGGTTTAAAAGTCGAATTTACGTACCGCCAAACGACGAGTTGAGGATGTTGATCCTGAGCGAGGCTCATAGAGCAGTTTACATGGCTCACCCGGGAGTCACGAAGATGAGGGCAGATCTTAAACCCTTATTCTTCTGGAGGGGAATGAAGGCCGACATAGTTAACTATGTGGCCAGGTGTCTACAGTTTCAGCAGGTAAAGGCTGAACATAGACACCCAACAGGATTACTACAACCACATGCCATTCCGGAATCAAAATGGGAGGTCATTTCGATGGTTTTTATTGTTGGATTGCCACTGACGGTAAGGAGACATGACTCGATTTTCATAGTAGTAGACACTCTGACAAAGAGTGCTCACTTTATTCCTGTACGTACAACGTATCAGGCACCTGACATTTCTAGAGTTTTCATTAGTGAGATTGTGAGGCTGCATGGCGTGCCTAAGAGGATTATATCCGATCGAGGATTGATGTTTACTAGACAATTTTGGACAAGTTTCCAAGAGGCCTTGGGAACCCAACTTAACTTTAGTACTCCATATCACCCAGAGACTGACGGACAGACCGAACGAACCAGCCAAACCTTGGAAGACATGTTGCGCATGTACGTGATGGACTAACAAAAGCGTTGGGAGGAATTCTTGCCTCTAGTAGAGTTTTCTTACAACAATAGTTATCAGAGCACCATTAAGATGGAACCTTTTGAGTTTCTTTATGGGAAACCGTGTCGGATGCCCTTGAGTTGGGATCAGCTTGAGGATAGGGTCCTGGTGAGACCAGAAGTGATCCAAGAAATGGAAGAGAAAATGCAAACCATAAGACAAAGGATTAAATAAGCGCAGGATCGACAAAAGAGTTATGCCGATGCACACCGAGTCAACCATAGTTACGAGGTCGGCGATAGAGTCTTCTTGTAGGTTAAACCGCATAAGAGTTCGATCAAGTTTGGAAAGGGAGCTAAAATCTCTCCTAGGTTCATGGGAGCTTTCGAGATTGTGGAAAGAAAGGGGCCCGTGGACTATCGACTAGCCTTGCCTGAATCTTTGAGGCGTATGCACGATGTGTTTCATGTATTTGTTTTGAGACATTATATTAGTGATCCTACACATGTGATTGACATGAGTTCCTTGTAGGTATCGGATGAGGGAGCGCTCATGGCTGATCCAGTCCGCATCTTAGATCATCGCGTTCGACAGTTACGACGTCGAATGGTAGATCAGGTCAAGGTCTAGTGGGACAATTATAGTCCGCACTCGACGACCTGGGAGGATGCATATGATATGCACCGACAGTTTCCATTTTTGTTTGATAGATAGACTTATGATACTGTGATACATTTATTTCGGCATTTATGCTATGAAACTTCGAGACGAAGTTTAGACCAAGAGGGGGTGTATGTAACATCCCGCTCTGGTGCACTGAGAAAACTTATTCTTTGAAGACACTTGCTCGCAAGTGATCTAGACTATTATGATATTAAAACTCTTGTCATTGATTATGATGCGTTATGATAGATGACATGATGTTTTATTGCTTTGACATAGACAGGTGCTATTGACTTGGTTTTACTGAGTGTGTAGGGTTTTGGACCTTGAGGATGCAGAGGCATCGACGAAACTCCTTGAACTCTGGATCGAGTCAGGGAGTGTGCTATTGGGGTTTGATTGTTTTACTGTGATTTTAGTACATTTGATCAGATGATATGATGTGGACATGTTCTGACATGTTTTTTGATGATGCAGGTTGATGATAGCTTGCCGACCAGACTCACATATGGAGTAAAGGGGCCACACATGACTACTAGAGAGGTTGAGGGAGAGGTGTGGACAACAGCCCTGCCATAGCCTACTAGCACTCTCGTCGTGGCTTGAACTATAGGTTAACGATTACCTAGTTCGGGAGGATACACGATGTCGTGAGGGAAGACTGCGATAGTTGCTCACGATGATTCTAAGGGGCGCGCAATAATGTGGGGGTCTTATTCCTTAGAAGTCCTTAGTCTCTAACAAGTTCACCTGGCGGAGTGTTGACTCCAGGGGTTATTGATGTCTACCAATCAATCAAGTGGCGAGTGGCACCTTTGGAGCATGTGGTGCATCTTGAAGGGCATGTCGCACAAAAGAAACACAAGAAGCAAGTGGCACCCTTGGAGCACGTGGTGCATCCTGAAGGGCACGTCACACAAAAGAAACACTAGAGGCAAGTGGCACGCTTGGAGCACGTAGTGCATCCTGAAGGGCACGTCGCATTGATGATGTTAAAGGAACGAACCTATATGGCCCTAAGACTAATATCTCATAACAAATTTTAAAATGACTCCCCTAATTAAAATGTCACCTAGTTTAGAATCTAAGTCCTAAGTCTAAAACTTATCTAGGGGTAAAATTTTGTCTACCCGTAGGAAATTATCTCTCTAAAAATAAAATAATAAATTTTAAAATAAAAACCACTTAAGTGATGATGGTAGACTTCATAAAATTTTGGGTAAAATGAAGAGAGTAAGAATTTAATTAAAATCAGTGGATTTAAAATTGTAAGGAAGAAATAAATTATTTAACTTGTGAAGGTGTAAAAAGATATTAAATTTATAATAAAAGGGAAAGAGTAAACAACACAACTGCCATTTTGGCTCTAACAAAAAGGGGAAAGAAGGAAACAATAAAAATTAGGAAACTAAGGAATGGATGAAACATAATAAAGGAAAGAAGGTAACTTATGGTAAAAAGCGAGCTAAACTTAGTAAAGATTCTGCAATAAAGAACCTTCTAAATTGAACTAATTTAGCAACATCCTTTTAGGGAAAGTATTTAAACCTGTAAGGGAATCTAGGAACACCTAGGAGTAATTTTAGGAGCAACTCTAGGTGGGTGAGGGAAATGAGGCAATTAATAAATTTAAAGAAAATAAATTTTGGAGGAAAGTAGGGGATGAATGACACTTGTATGATAGAGAATTTTTAGAAGATTTTCTTTAAAACTTAAATTAAAAGAGATTTAGGGAAAGTTTGGAAGTTTTAAAATGCTATAAAAGAGATGAAGGAGGAGAGGTACGGGGATTGGATGTTAGCATAATGTTATGCTTCCTGAATTGTGACTTGACTGATTACTTGTGGGGAGTTGGGATTTATCAGCTCAAATAGGAGTGGTAGCTCGGCCTTGCGAGGTGATCTAGGAGCTAGACGTACCATATGGTTAGTGTGTGGCCCCTTTGCAGCTCAGGGGGATAAGGAGGAAGCAGAGTACACCTAGCGATTGGCTGGAAGGTATTGGTGAGGTCTCGACGGTCGGCAAGCGGGAGCGGCACAGAGTGCGCAGACGTCATCCGAGGTAGGCGATAAGGAAACGATACGCTTGTTATTTTGTAGAGTATAATGCATTAGGAATTTATGCTTAGATATGAATGAGGATTATAAATGAAGTCAGCATGCTTACACCTAGTTTTATCTCGTTTTTCTTTCATATTTATATCTCGCTGGACATTTATGTGTATTCCTTCTTGAATGTGTTTTATTGCCTTGAAATTTATTTGATGGCGAGGCTCTTATCTTTGCATTTCTTATTTGATGATTGAACCCGTACTGTGTAGTATCACCTCACTCGCAACTTCACTCAGTGATTGTTTATTTATGGTCCCTCTTTTGCTTCTCTATGAAGCTACCTTGGTACAATAATGTTTGATGATTTAGCTTGGGCCTCGCCCATTCGATTGTTTACCTACCGATTATTCTGGTTTGTGTTTTGGGTTGGAATCCATGTCTGTCTACGTTGGGAGGGTTGCAGTCAAAGACCCTGTGCTGACGACTGTGTTTTTAGAATACAAGCCAGTGTTTGTTTTCTTATTTTTAATTATTATCAGTCATCTAAGATGCGACCAGGCATCAAATTGAAATCGGTGTTGTGACTGTTTGTCTGTTTTCCCTCGTAACTCATCTTTTCTTCCCTTTGTGACCATTCCGGCGGGATACCTCGAATTCGAAGGTAGTGTGTTCTCTGCCCTGCACTCCCGCCTAATCAAATTTCGGCAGCTCTCTATTGTTTTCGGTGGTGCTCGTGCAACTATGGCTTGGTTGACAGCCTTTAATTTAAAAGAAACTCTTCTGTTGTGGATTTTGACAGCGATATGCTGGGGTGTGATTATCGCAACGATTTAATGATCGAACCCTTTTATAATAGGAAACTGAGATCCACATCGAGAATGATGAAGGGATAATCGATTCCAACAACAGAGTACAGGCAAAAAACAAATTTTTGTTGACACATATTTCGTACGAAAGTTGCCCTCTTTCCTATAGGTTGTTCATGTGTAAAGGAAAATATTGTTTGTCATTGATCAACACTTTTGTTGGGCCCTAGATTTCGCTCAATTATGTTTTGGAAACCGACGGCTGCTATCGAGATTTTTACTTGGGAATGCTGACAACTTTATTATTACTTTCTGTTTTTAATCGATTTTGTAAATTACCTTCCATGTCTTCTTGCCTTTACCTTCACAGGAAAACAAATAGATTATGCTAAGTCTGTACCAAACATAAAAACAATCACTTGATAACGAACTTTTCCCTTTGTGTCACTTATGTTTCAGTATGCCTGGACCCATGAACTGCTTGCATGGTTATCTCGGTTATGAGAGCCAGCATTAAACTTTCCCTTTTTCATGGTTGGTTACTTGGAAGTCGTGAAATTTTTGTTTATTGTATCCTTAGCTTTTAAATAATTTCTTTGGGTTCCTTATGGTATTTTACATCCTACTAGTCCTGGTTGATTCCTCAGCAAACTTTGCCAGGTGGCAGTCGAGGTTTAAACAACTTCCAACCACCGCATCACCTTGGTTGACAACCCCTGTGCTTGTACCCAGTAGTCATCAAGTTTTAAAACTACCTTATCTACGAAGTTCGCTCCAAGTTTTCCTCAACCATTTTAAAAGAAAAAAAAAATTAATAATCAGGATTCAGACTTTAGCGTTGAAGGTTTTACCTCTTTTTACTCAATTCCTTACCTTTCTGACAGCCACCTCATGCTTCAACGATTGTCCTTTAATCTGTTTCACTTTTCAAATTTTACTTGGGCCCAACGGTCACTAGAGTAGAAAGGTAGTGATTGTTAATGTTTACAACTTTTTCTTAATGCCTTATCTTGTCCCTTAATTATTTCTGGTTATTTACTTCATGAGAATGCCAAGTTAGTTGAGGTTGAAAGCAGCATTAATTAAATGCCTTGATATTGTCCCTACTTTAAAAGGTCTGCTTTTTTCTTTATTAATTATTCAAATAGTAGCCTTCTACTTTGAGATTTTACTAATGTATAATGAAAAATGTCTTTTGGGTGAATTTAGAATTAGATGACTAATGGGGATCAGTGAGTTGGAAAATCTTCTTATCTTAGATTTCATTTAATAATGACAAGTTACCTTAAGTTTATCAATGTTTTCAAGTAAAGTCAATGGCTAGAAGATAAGAACCTTCTCCTTTATTTAGCTAAAGTCTCATTTTAGCAATCTACTTGTTTTAGTTGTGTTTAACAATAACAAGTTACTTTAAGTTAGCAATGTTTCATTTAAAGATTAAAAGCTAGCCAAATGAGATTTGGTTATAAATTTAACTGCCCAAATGTTGTGTATCATGGTTAAGTTGGAGTGGAGATTTGTTGGAGTCATGGTGGAGTAACTCTTAATTCTCTCGCGCCTAGAATTAATTGTAAGTGCTTGCGTCGTGATTAAATAAGAAGCATGGTTGATTATGTATTTGTTCTCTTAAAACCTTTAAAAAAAAAGGTAGTTTACTCTTGCGCCTTAGAATTCATGTGATGTGTGATTGATTCATGGATCCTTATCGCGAATTGATCTTCCTTAATGTTATGGACTTAGTCCTTGAGTTTTGGTCTGCTTGCGTCGGGTGGGATGTAGACACCTCCATGTTCCTCAGAACAGTCGCCAACCCTGAGACCTTAAATGGTTAAAATCGACGGGAACCTGGGATTGAGCGTTGCTTATGTGTCTTGGAGGTCCTAACCATTGCACGATAGGATGGGCGGGTAGTCAGTCTTACTTATTGTCGATTGATCGTCGTTAAATGCATGCAGTTACTTGTTGTGCGTCTTATGTCATCTTGTTGTGTTCGCCATGGTGTGTGTCTTGTTCGTAGTCAGGTGGCGACGCAGAGTTGAATGTGTTTGTTTCCCTTGTACACGCACACACACACTTTTAACAAAAAAAAAAAAAAAATTCACTTGTTATAGGAGGGACGTTACACATAGCACGTGTAAATCCTATATTGCAAGTGACTCATGCTCGTGGTGGACAATATAAATATAGTGGCCACACAATCATCTTTCCGCAAGATATTTCTGTGATCACTAGAAATCTTCCACGACGTGTTGAAGACCTCAACTTCCTAATTGTTAGAAGACGTGGTTCCCAATCTAAATATTATGAATGTTATGTGAAGCAATCACGAGTGATGAATGCATTGTATTACAAAATTCGAATGGATAAATTTTATCACGATTTTCAAATTGACATGGACTCAGTTGTTGCTCTCCCTGAAAACCCCATAGATGTGTCAACTCAGCTTAAATTTGTTGATTGTGATATTGAAGAAACAAATAATAATGTTTTTGATGTTCAAGGGTTTCATGCTGACCGTTTGCACTCCCATCGTTCATCTTTTGTTGCTCGCCTACCCAATGAACGTACAGAAGTGGAAGAAATAAGAACATTTATTGAAAATGTGCAATCTTCACCTATTCAAATGGTCGACTGACCAACTATTGGTTCATATCCAATTAATGAATATAATACTCAAGGGTTATTAGACATGGCATTCCCCACATTATTCCCCACTGGTGAGGCTGATTGGTTGCATCCACGTATTTGTGACATTCATCTTCATGAATATGGATTACATTTTCTCCGATATTTTGATCAGAGATTTGGAAGCCATCCTCGCTTTCGATACTTCTTATTCAACATGATAATGCGACATCAAATCCAAGCAACTGCTACAGTTTTTGTTAAGAAAAATATACATGATAACTCCCCAACAACAATTGAAGCCTTGTGTCAACAACTTTCAAATTTACTTGATAATAAGTTGGTTGAGCATCTTATGTGTTTTGGTTCTTCACTCAGAGGTACAAGGGCCTATTGGACAAAATTTCATACTAAACTTACTGACATGATTACTCAGTTGGGTTGTCCAACTTTGTTTTTTACATGGAGCGCAGCTGACACAAAATGGCCAGACTTGCATAATGTCATGCCGAGAAATGACAATTTTCATGATTTTAATCAACATAGTATAAAAATTGAGAATGTTATTAGGTACCCCCATATCGTTGCCATGTTTATGCATCATAGATTCAATATCTTTCAAGAAGAAGTAATTGAAAAATATCTTGGAGCGAAAGACTTTTGGTACATGTTTGTATTTTCTTATTTATGTTAAATAATTTTTTTCTTCCTTTTTATTGTTCTTTTCAGCTATATATATTTACTATATCTTCTTCTTTTTTAGATATGAGTGGAAACATAGAGGATCAGCTCACATCCATGGATTTTTATGGTTGCAAGGTGCTCCTAACATGGAAATATTAGATTGGTCTAATCCTTCAAATGTGCATGGTGCAAAGACATATTTTGATAGATATGTAACAACATGGAATCCATGTGACATTCATCGCCGAAACATTATGGTCCCTCAAAGAATCAATGATGATCCATGCCTATTGAATACAGATCATATATTTTCTTCCAATCCTCATGATGATTATGAACATTTGTTGAACCATGTTCAAAGACATACAAAGTGCAGTGTAGATTCTTGCTTGTGCAAGAAAGGATCTATTCTCAGTTGTCACTACAATGCTCCATGGGATGTTCAAGATGAATCACTATTGTTCATAGATGAGAAAGGAAGAAAGAAATATGAGCCAAAACAAAATGATGATAGGCTAAATATCCATAATCTAGACCTTCTTGCAATGTGGTGTGCATATGTTGATTGTCAGCCAGTGATTTCTCGTCATGTTGTCTTGAAATATATTGTTAAGTATGCTTCCAAAGTGGAAAAGAGGTCTGAAAGTTATCAGGATATGCTAACAAGAATTTCAAATTTTGGTGCCTCAGAAGATTCTACTTTGTCTGCATATAGAAGATTCCTTGTTGAAACACTTGTTGATCATGACATTGGAGCCCAAGAAACATGCCATATGTTACTAAAGCTATCTCTTGTAATTTGCAGTCAAAAATTTGTTTCCTTAAACGTTGGGAGAAAGGTTTTTAAAAAAATTCCAAACAACCCCCATCAATTTTTGTCTCCCAATACTTTTGTTGAAACATATCAACAGAGACCTACTTTTATTGAACATTTGTGTTTGATAGAAACAACAAGATCTTGGACATTTGATTCCAAACATAAGAAAGAGCAATGGAAACCTAGATCTGTCCATGCCATTGTTAGAGTTTGGCCACGATTTTATTCTATTCTTGATGAGGCTTCAGAAGACTTCCAGACTTTTTGTTGGAGTGAATTGATTTTGTACAAACCATTTAGAAACATTCCCTTAGATATTGGCCTCTCAAATGATACAGTTATTGAAAATTGGAGAAATTTTCAATATCGAGCATGGCATGTTGATCGGGCCCCTCTCTCTTCAGAAAATGTCGAAGATGATGATGATTCCCAAGAACAACCAACTCATGTGGAAGAAGATTTAGAAGAATGGCAACTTTTGTCTCGCTTGGTTCCTCCTAATAATGTCAATGTTTCTGACCTTCACACTCTTGGTTGAAGGGACTTTGATATATGTTTTGAATGGGAGAAAACAATAGTTTCAAATGATGTTGGAGAAGAGGCTATTTTTTTCATAAGAAATGCCTAGTCAAGGGGTCATATTATTCAAAATGTTCATCCCACAAATGCATCTCCATCTTCCTTGGCAGAGAAACAACGAGTTGCTTTTGATATAATTTTACAACATTCCATTCAATATACAAGTCCTGAACCTCTTCTAATGAATCTTAGGGATGATTTTAGGGGCTAAATTTCGCTCATGGGCTAATTTTCCATGGTTTTTCCAAAAATGAGATTCGCTATTTCAAAAATGATTCACCCAAATACTATAGGATAAAATTATTTTACCTTAAAAATAGCCAAAATTTTATAAAAACTATATAAAATACTTATAAATTTGAATATTTTTACAAAAATATCGCTAAACATTTATAGTTGACATATGAAGGATTAGTAAGATTCGCCAAGGTTTCTACATTTTAAAATAAATTCCCATCCTTAAAATCATCCTTTCTAATTGATATTGGAAAGAAAGAGCAGCAAGGGTTGACCTTCACATCTATATCAAGAGTCAAATCAATAGATGGTTTACGCATATCACCACCTTTCTCTTTTGAGCGTTATGCAAAGATGAAAAATAGTGCATATGTTACAATTAGGAAAAAAGAAGAGGAACAACTAAAGTCTGTATCATTGTAACATCCACTTTAAATATTTTCACTCTCGATAGAATGACTATGTTAAGTTCATTTTTTTTTCAATCTATCTGTATTTGTATTTGGGATCATGTTTTAGGGAAAGAAATTGTTCCTTCTATTATTCATTTTGGACGGATTTTTTTTCAATGTTTTTTTCATTCTCCATATCCTCATTGCCAATGGAGAATGTAACGACCCAAGTCGTTACGACAACCACTCTAGTGCCAGGTGCAATTTTTTTTTTTTGATGTGTGTGTGTGTGTGTGCGCATATACAAGGTAACGACCAGGATGAACATAAGAATATGTGTAAGACGCATGATATGTAACCACATGCATAAATGAGGATCACACGATAAGTAAAATTGATTGCTAAAATACGCCTGACCTCCCGCCCGTCCTACCCTGCAAGGTTAGGACCTCCAAGACACATAAGCAACGCTCAAGCCCGGTTTCCCATCGTCTTTAACCAGTTAAGGTCTCAGGGCTGGCGACTGTTCTGAGGAGCATGGAGGTGTCTACATCCCACCTGACACAACAGAACAAGAATCCAACTGACCACAGACAATACTACATAAATAAGAAGAACAATGCGCCCCTGATGGAAGGCGCGTGACAAGGACTCGGACAACGAACGCCCAGGTTCGCAAATCCCGACTCAACAATCTTTCGTTTAACTAGCTCCGAGTAAATGATTGCGCGGAAATCCGGGACATTCCAACTAAGTATGTCTTACCATTATCAGCAGATTACACAACCTCACAACCAGATAACCATATCATATCTTCCTAAACAAAACAAACGCTAAAACAATAAGGGTCATACTTCCCAATCCAATCCTTGCAATTGGTTGTATGGTACAAGCAACACAATTCATAATTGACAATATGGTACAATACGAAATTAATAACAGTGTTAACTATTTAACAATAATTGACAGTATTACTATCAACACCATAATTAACCAATATAGCATACCAAATTAAAATGATGTCCACCTAACTGAGTAATACTATTCCAYGAATTATCTCTAGAATAATGATATTAAGTTCCTCTTTTATAAGATATGACTCTTATTTAATGTAACTTAATTATTCAAGTCCATTCATTAAGTTATTCTTGCATGGAGGAATCTAGGCACATTATAGCTGTTTTAAGGACTTGTATTGCGCCCCAATGGAYGTGGCACTTTATCCAATATCATAATTCCAAATACTAACAAGAGAGGTATAACATTCCTACACATAAACTTAAACAGAGTTAATATGATAAATATTAATGTAAAATATTAAATCTAAAAGATTACCCAGTACAGAAACAATCATTATAGTTTAGGAATCATTAATGAAAAGTAAAAAGGTAAACATGAATGATAATATTAAAAAGGCCATAAGGAAGGGACCACTATCACCATTACTAATGACTAGATTCAAGATACTCATTTAGTTACCAGTGTTAATACCCATAAATAATGTCATAATTTTAGGAACATCAATTGAGAATCTCATATACACCCAATCAGGATGGCTATCTATAAAAGGTTTAAAATTAAACATGATAATAGGAAGGGCAATCTAATCAAAAAATTTATTGACAACGTAAAGGCAATATTGGACATGACCTAACCATCATTAATTTAACAACGTTAGAATATAGCAATTAGCTAAAGATTCCACTAACTGAAACAGCCTCTTGATTATAGGAATCAACAACGTTATATCAATCACTACTCCCTTTTTTTTTTTCATAAAAATTTGACTCGATTTATATCATTTATAAAATTCGGTTGCAAAATATTGTAAAATTGCTGTAGGTATAGGCGCTATAAAAATAGTTGCCAATACAGCGAAAGAGATTGTTGTTGGAACGGTGATACAGTCTCGCAAATTTATAACAGAAAACTTGTAAGAGGTCGCCTTTCTAACTGGGCTTCACTCATCCATAATCAGATGACTGGGCGAGATCTGAGGGAGAGGTCGTGAACAGAATGATATCAATCACTACTTGAGACTTCCAATATACTCCATCATAAATAAACAATCCATTTTAGAATAGAAATTAAAAGGGACCACGACCACTTTCCACCTTGCTATTGTAATTAAATTAAGATGACCATCACTGTTAAATTATAACGATATGTAAGCTAGCAATGGTTAAATAATTCACTACAGGAATTAGCAATCTGGTTGTCCGATTCATTAATCGAGAAAAACAACGAACTTTAATTAAAAACAATATAAAAACCTAAAATTAACCATGACAGCTACCCGCCCTGCACGAATACTAAGTTAGACAACCCCCAGTTATGGACGCTAGCAATAAAATCGCACACGAATTGAGGTGTTAGCCCATTGAGTTTATTGATGAACCCGATTCAAAGGGCAGGTTATGAGGATAACGTTTTCATTCTAAAAAGCGTTATAATTGCCGTAATCTACAACGCATCGAGGATTACAGTAGGGTGTTCCTCATTTCTCTTCAATTTTCCAATGAACAGAATCCGAGACTGAATTAAACAATAAATTTCCAAACAGGCGATTGAACAGAGAGCAGAAATAATAATGGAACAATCCTGACAGGTCCAGGAAGCAAACGCCACGTAGCTGCTGCTACTAAACCCTCGGACTGACCACTAAACGAAACACGGTTCAGAACAGAAACGCCACACAGGTTGCCCAGTCCAAAGGAAACGCGGACAGAGTGGCTCGGGGTTAACTCGCGTTACCAAACACTCAACGATTTGCCTGTACAGCAACACGAAGGGCCTGATCGTTAACCATGTTTGGCCTGTTTCACTGCAGGGGGGGTTGCGTCCAGTGTTGTCTGTCCAGCAACGATTCGCGCACTGTTTAAACGAGAGGCTTGGTCGAGGAGAGCGAAGTGTTGGTCAACAAAGAACCGTGGGATACAGGTCGACCTCATAATCTAAGCCACAACGAAATTAAGGAAGATCAATGATTCTAATATGCAGGCTTAAGGTAACTCTGGACCCAAGGTAAATCTGAAGCGCAGATTGGAGGTAAGTCTGAACGCCGAGAAAAGGTGTACCTGGATGCAGCGATTAGGTAAATCTGGACGCAGAGAATGGGTAAAATCTGGGCGCAGAGTGTAGGGGCGTAAAGGATGTTCGAAAGTCAACTAAAGATGGTGGAATCTAATTCCCTTGTGATCTAGTAAGGGCTCGATTCAGCAATCATTTTCTACAAGATGGAAGGTTCAGTTTAAAACAATGAACTCATAAGGACAATACACAGTCCAAAAGACAGAGTCCCACTACCATTCGAATTACCAGGTAAAAACTTAATCTCTTCCAAGTGTAAATGGCACGCAGCTTGACGGAGACACAGCCCAAGGGTAAAATAAAACTAACCGAGTCTAGCGGTGGAAGAGTACCCAGTCCCAACTAATACTGCAGCCACTTAGAAGGGGAAAAAAAAAAAATTGCCGTAACAATTATGGATGGAAATGCCAAGAACAACAAGCAAGACGGCTAGAAGGAAAATTTGCCAAGGGTAATAAAAATAAAGGAATTGACGAAGTATAGCAGAGATAACAATTTTCCCTTTTTTCTCTCTTTTTTTTTTCAGCAAGCATTAACAAAACGAATCGCCAGAACAATTGACGCTAACCAATTTTAACAAATTTGCCAGAATTTAAAAAAAACATACCTTAGCCACACGCCCGCTTCGGAGACGTCCCGCGCTCCGTGCCTTGTCCCTTGCTTCCGCGTCGCTCCTGCTCGCCAACCGTGGAACGCTCACCGGTACCTCCCAGCCAAACGCGAGAGGTACTCTGCTTCCCCCTTCGCACCCCGAGCCGTAAAGGGACCACACAAGAACCAGAAAATCGCTAGTGTCTCAGCTCGCCTCAACGGCTGAGCTACCACCCAAAATCACAGCTGAGTTACACCCAACTCCACACAAGATAATCCGTCAAACCACAATTTCGGCAGCGTAACGTTACGCTCACCGATCATCCCCCTCATCCTTCCTTTCCCTTTCTTTTATAGCCAAAATGAGACTCACCTACTTTCTTAATTAGTAATTAATTAATTTTTAAAGAAAATCCTCTTGAACAATCTCCATCG
>ML798487.1:113195-127166 GCA_009831015.1 Picea engelmannii | reverse complement strand
TTCAAAATATTGATCATACTACCAACCTTCCTAACCTCTTAACTCAACAAAAGTATGGTGATCTTGGAAAGCTTCTCTTAATGCTTTTCGAGCACAGAAACAAAATTCTAAAGAATCACAAGTAATCACTTACCCTCTTAAGGAACGATAGACCAATTAGGTCTTAGTGGACGTTAATCATCATCATCATTATTAGTGTATTAATGTATTAATGTTATTTGAGGCATGCCAGTCGTCAACTAGCAACAACCACATTTATGTAAAAAGTGGTTGATATACGCCGATCGACACCATTTTCCACCCTTTAAAATTAATAGTGTCGATCGGCATACATCAACCACTTTTTACATAAATGTGGTTGTTGCTAGTATATTTAATTGTTGGTGCTTGTATTAAAAGAATTACATTGTAATGGTGTCTTGTAAAACATTTGCTCAAAAAATTTTATTTCATAATAATGAATTTTTTATAGTAATGATAATGGTGTTGTAAAATATTAATTTAAAAAATATATATTTTTTATAACAATGTAAAAGAAAATAACAATAGTTTTTTTAAAGAAATGGAATAAAGTAAAGCTATTTAGAATCTGCTTTTTAAAAATAAATAGAATAATAGAAAATTCTGTCGCGACGACCAACATGGCGTTAGCCACGTGATAGGTGTGTGCCCTCCCCTCCCACCACTGCCATGCATTTAACACAGCTTCGATATAACCAGGGTGCCATTAATTCTAGTGCACCCTGTTCTGGCTACCCATCCCCTCAATGGATTAGTTCAATGGATCATAATTTACTCAGCTCGTATGTGTCCTCCTCCACCAGCGCCATTTGCACCATGAACCTCACCAGGCGCACTCGCAGCTTTATTCGTTCTTGTCCGAGTCCACCAGCAGACTACGCTCCCCCCTGCTACTCCTTGGCTTCATCAACTTTCTTCCTGTGCTTGATTTCCCTCACCACGCCTTAGTCATGCCAAGACAGAGAGGAAAATCCAAATGCGGCCTGGCTTGGAAACCTAGTCGACCGCACTTGGCACTCTATCCCCCACCTGCACCCTCTCATAGTTCATCACCCTCCTCACCATCCTCTTTGGCGTAGTTTGGCCATAGCCTCAATGGTCTTTCACCCCTCTCCTCACCCTATGCATGTAGGATCGAATGGTTCGATCTCTTGGGAAACTCTCTGGGTTTCAACCCAGGGCCAATCTCAGACTTAGCCTCCACTTCACAGCCAACTCCGGTCGTTCCTCCCAATTTTCCTACGAATTCACTAGTCCATTAGCCCTCATCCCAACCTCACTACGCCCAAACTCAGAGTGAAGGCTTCGGCGCCAACCATGGACATCAACAAGATCCGCCTGCATTTTACAACAGGATTTGGATGACCTACGTTTTTGGTTGGAGATATCAGATGGGAAGGGAACACAATTCCTGCAAATGCTCTCAACATTATAGGGAGTGTGTCACCCCTCATATGGAGAACCAAATGCAACAGGGAATGAATAGCTAATTCTGGCACCAACTGCGCACGAGATTCTAGAGGAGGAAGCAACATCGGTCGTGGATCCAATGCTCAATGCCACCTCCCTGGACGCGTGGCCACATTACAAGCCTACAACCTAAACTGCACAAGTGTCTCTCTGCTTGGTCAGTTGGGTGTTTAACTTCTATTTTTCCACCTGTAGCTTATAGATATATTTTTTCTACTTTAACTTATGTCAATCTTAGCCAAAAGTTTAAATCGGTTTCCCCCATCGAGTGATGTAATTTTTGCGGTTAGACGTTGTACTATGACTGGTAGCTTAAGACTTTGGTTCTCGACCTATTAGGTTGGCTGAATTGGTTTCCCCTCGGGGCAATTCAGTTATTACAGTCTGGGTTAAACTGTTGATGCTGTAATTTTTTATTTTGGAAGGCTTTTTATAGAATCTTACTTACAAAAAAAAATAAAGCTAATCCACATATAAGAGTCTTGAATATTTAGATTTGTTTTTAAATTTCATTCTTGTTAAAAACTTTTAAACTTTTGATATTTAAATCTTGAAAATCACTAAAAACATTAAGGATTAATTAATTAATTATATAATCTAATTATTATTATATTGTGTTGTAATAGTAATATTGACATTATGTACATGTTAAATTTAGCTAGTCCTATTGGTTTTGAAAGGTCTCTTACTATACAAAGATATTCCTCTAATTGGGAGGAGACACCTAAAATCCAACCATATTAAGGGTTAGTATGAATGGTTTTTATTTAATATTTTATTTTATATGAAGATAATTATAATTTCTAATATAGTTAGAATTATAATTATTACAATATATCATTGGTTTTTTAATACAATCCAATTATTAATAAAAATAAAATGTAAAAGTATAAGAAAAATAAAAATATTAACATAAAACAAAAACAAAACACTTTTAAATATAAAATAAATGTAAGTATAAATAAAAAAATATAAATTTTAGATTAGGTTAAGAATTCCACCAAAACCAATATATCAACTTAATTAATTATATATTTATCTAGTTGTCTATATATCTCTATCTATAAAGACTAATCAATAGAACAATTATTGGCATGAAATTCATTGTCTTGTAAAAAAAAATGATTAAAATGTGAACTAAATTTATGTGGAAATATCAAATGTCTATATTAATAACACTAAAATGTATTCAACTTATTTATGTATCTCAATATAATAATATAGACTGAATTTATGTAATTTTCCATTTATCTCTCTACATTAAAGATAAAATACATGAATTAAAATATAAATATAAATAATATTAGTTAATAATTATTTTAAAATTAAAAATTATAATAATATTATAAAAAACAGTTTAACTCTTAAAAAATTATTTATAAATACAATGGTTATCAAGCCAAAAATATTAATTTAAATTCCATGCTTATCAATCCAAACATACTTAAAAACAATTTAAGAAAATTTTTATTAATATCAATATATAAATAATCAAAAATTCAAAAATCATTATTTATAATATAGAGAATGTATATTCATAATTTATTATAAAAATAAATTATAAAAATAAAAATAAACCAAATAATAATAATAATAATAATAATAATAATAATAATAATAATAATAATAATAATAATAATAATAATAATAATAATAATAATAATAATCATCTTATTTTTTTATATAAAAAAATTTAACAAAATATTAGAACATAATGATTTATTCCATATAATAATACTTTTGTATTTTATATATTTTGTTAAATTCTCATTGTTAAACTTTTTCTGAAAATTATATTTACTTTAATTATTCCAAATCCAAAAATATAAAAAATAATATTGTTATATTTTACACAATCTTTATTATTTAACTTATACTAAAAGTCCTTACGAAATACCTCATTGTCGTACATACTCTAAAATTCCTTGTTACTTGAATTGTAATCTTATCCCAATGGTTTAATGACTTTCCTTTTTCTAAATTCTTACTTTTTTTCAGAAGAAAAAATTCAAGGATTATATTAAAATATATAATTCTTAGCAGCCAATAATGTTTTGCAATATCCAGAAAGGATACAGACAAAGCTTGCAACAAGTACAACAAAAATCTAAAGACAAACGAAAAGGCTTGTTACAAAACAAGGAAGCCATTACAGAAAATGTGAACAACCAATAGGAGACTGGATAATCCGAGCTAGTGACGATAGTTGAATCTGCAAGAGCCATGAAATTCCGAATTGTAAGAGGAGAACCGAAAAATGGAGTTAATAGACCTTGAGGAGGCGACATTGTCCCTTTACTCCATAAGACCAAAGGTGAAGTGTGATGTATCCTTCCGTTCCGTTAATGCTTGCTTTGAAAGTGAATCAACTTCTTTGTTATATTCCTGATAGATGTGGAAGGATTGAGTTGACTCGAAAGTGTTCTTAAGAGTTTTGATTCTATTTTTCCAGCCTTCAAGGGAGGTCACTCACAATTCACTTCTATCATTCAGCCATTCGATTATCATCTTTGAATATCCAAGGATTTGGATCTTTGAGAGTGCAAGTAGATTGGCAATGTGTAATGTAGCCCAAGCCCCCAATAATTTATCCTTTGTATTCGAGTCGATTCCACAGTTCAGGTACCATTTATGTGCCAAGGTGTTCGATAGTTTAATTATGCCACCTGCACCACAACAAAGTCCGCCTGCCTTTGCAGCTCCATCATAGCTAGCAATAGGAAATTCAAAGGTCTAATAATTGAAACTGGAACATAGCAAAGAGTGGGTAATAGCTTCCTCAGGTTTTTGAATTGTGCCAAGTGCTCGAATCATTACCGAATGTGGAGAGGGTTTTTTTTATCAAAGGTTGATCCATTCCTCTCGAGCCACATGAACCAACAAATAAGGGGAGGTAAAGTATTTGGAACAGATTTATTTTCTATCCACTTGGATAAGCTATCATTCAAACAGCTTCTGCCCCACTTCTGGATAAAATTTCCTGTGGAGTAAATCATATTCCACACAGTAATCGTGAAGGAACAGTGCAGAAATAAATGGTCAGTAGTTTCACTGTCTAGTTTGCACATGATGCATCTATTAGGTCCTTCCCATCCTCTGCGTTGGAGATTAGGCCACGTCAAAATTTTATAATTTGCGGCCAGCCATGTGAAAAGCTTAACTTTCAACTGCAGATTCCAATTCCAAATGATCTTTTTCCATCCGGAGACTGTCGGTAAATTTTGTGAGGCACAAATGGCTGAGTAGACATTTTTTGAAGTGATGAGTCTGGAGGCATTCCCTCCGATCCAATGAAGTTCATCCATGTTATCTGCTAGTGAGATTCCCGATGCTTGAAGAGATCTTCTGAATCTGTCCCATTTTGATGCAATGTCTTCAGTGAGTTCTAAGTTGGCACTGTCTAACCATTGAGTCGAGATGGAGGAATGTTGATGTGTTTTCCAGGCATGTGCTATTACGGTGATATGCTTCTACTATAGTGAGGACCTGAGGCGTGCAGAAAGGAAAGAGCACGTGCCCAAATCCAAAATTATGTCTCTCCCTAACTCCATGAGAGATCCCGATCCAAGTTTCCAAGTGAGCCAATTATTGATAATGTGGACTGTTTTCAGCAGATTTTTCCAGATTTTGGATGCCGAGGGATTTGCAAATGTTTCTGAGCGAAGCCATTTAATAACTGACACAGAGTGTAAATATTTTTCTTTCAGTACCTTTTGCCAAAGGCCATTGCTAGTGAGCGCCCTCCAAAGTGTAGTAGTTGCTAAAGCCTTGCTAAAAGTAATAATGTTGAGGAGACCCCAACCTCCAAATCGTTTTGGTCGAGCAAGCGATTCCCAATTTGCAAGGTGATAATGATGAGAATCTGTGTTTCCTTTCCACGAGAATTTAAACAAGAGCTTCCTTATTTTGTGTAGGATGGACAACGGGATAGCAGCAAGTGATAACCAGTACACCGACTGGTTTTCCAGAACAGATTTGCAAAGAGTATGTCTACCGCCCAATGTCAACCAACGAAAGCTCCAATGGCTAATCTTCTTTTCCACTTTATTAAATATGTTTATTAGTTAATTATCAAAATAATACGTTATATATATTTACTAGAGAGTATTATTTTTGTCAATCTTAAAAAGAATAAAACTATTATTTTTTTCAGGTTTATATAATAATTTTAATTAACTAAATGATCGTGTCCATCTCAAGAGCCTTCACAAGTGGAAATATCTTCTTAGCACATGGCATTGAACCTAATAGCCACATCTTCTCCATTCAGACCACTAAGATGATTTAAGACTGATTTATATTACAAATTGATTTAAGACTGATTTATATTACAAATTTTGTTTAACATAAGAATACATGGCCTTATTCTTGAATAAACATGAAGAAAGTTTCATCTATTACACGTTACAACGCATTTACTCGTTGAGAAATGTAGTTAAATTGTCATGGCCTCTACATAAGTGCGGTGGCTTCAATGTTTTCTAACATGTTCATCATTTGTTTATTTTGGTCTCTACTTTTTTTATCATCTAATCCATCTTCATATATCTCACACTAAAATGGTACTAGAAAACGGTATTTAACTACATAAATTCTCTTCAATTTCTTAATCAAATTGTCACCCATTCAATTCAACATCATGATTTACCAACAAATGATATTTAAAGGATAACTCGACGAATATCATGCAGGATTTAAAGGATAACTCAACGAATATCATGCACGCTTGGATGTATATCATGCATGCTTGGATGTACATGGCCATTCCCATACTTATGTACATGGACAAGTGATTGCTCACGTTTTTGTGAAAATAACAACAAAGTAAACCTAGCAAAAGTTGGTGGCTGCTTTCTAAATTTCATCATGTGAGATGACAGTTTCCAACTCCATATATTCATGTTAATTAATTTTGACAAACTAGACTGATTGAAGCTTATTAAACTTATCTGTATTTTTAAAGTACCATATATCGTGGTAATGTTCTTGCATTACATATGACCAAACCTCTAGAATTCAAGAACACTAGTGGAATGTATTTGTTAATTAAGTATCCAAATATCTCTCCATTCAAATGGTATCTATGCCAATTTCATAAAAATTTATAATATGACATCTGCTTGCTTGTATAAGTATCCTTTTTTTATTACCTCAGCTCTAAGAGATGATTATTTAAATGTCAACATTTAAATATTAGATGATTGGACAACATAATTCAGGAAGATATTTTTTGTAGCATCATTTACCTTCATACACTAGTTTTATCTTAGTTTTGGATATAGTGAATAATGAGAGATCAAAGAAACACAAAACTATAAATATTTAGATTTAGATTTATCGAAGTGAGAAAATAATCAATGAAACACAAAACTATAAAAACCGGGCTTAAGTCTACTCCAAAATGTTTACCACAAAATAAAAATTGTAATGTAATAATGATGTCACATCATTAAAAAGGCATGTCTAACTATTGAATCATGCATTAATCCAATTGTAATGTAGGGGTCTAAGTAAACAAAATGGGTCCTCCCATACAATAATTGCAACATTGCAATGATTAAAGTGGCATTTTAAAAATCAAAATCCATGTGAATAGGTGAGTTAATTATTTTATGAAATAATATTTTTTTTTTTATATTTAATTGTTATTGCTTTTATTAAAAGAAATGCTTTGTAATGGTGTCTTGTAAAACAAATTTATTTGGTAACAATGTGGAAGAAAATGTCTATAAATTTTTTTAATAAGTGGAATAAACAATAAAGTTATTTAGAACTTACTTTATATTTATTTTAAAAACTTTATTCCATAATAATGTAAAATAAAATAATGATAGATTTTTTAAACAAGTGGAATAAGTATTAAAGTTATTTAAAATATGTTTTTTAAAAAGAAATAAATGTATAAAAAATTTAGTATTATCATATGGATACATTTTGTAGGGACTTGACACCTAGATCTAAAAACCATACAAACACAATAGAATGGAAAATAACTCTTTTTTATTCCTTCTTCATCTTAATTATTTCAATGGAAGTTCAAACCCTTATAACTACTATATGGGATTTTAGAAAACAATTAATTTTAGAAAAATAGTTAATTTTAGAAAACTCTCACATGACTCTAAAAATGATCAATAACTAAAATCTAACTAGAACGACACTATGTGTGTAGTGGCATAATGATGATGTCATATCATAAAAAAGAAAAAAGCATGCCCACTTATTGAAGGTGAATGAATCCCATTGTTATGTAGGGGTCTAACTAAACAAAATGGGTCCTTCCATACAATAATTGCATTGCAATGATGAAAGTGACATTTTAGAAAGAATAAAAATCTATGTGAATGGGTGATATATATATATATATATATATATATATATATATATATATATATATATATATATATATATATATATTAGTGCTTGTACTAAAAGAATTGCACTGTAATGGTGTCTTGGTGTCGTGTAAAACATTTATTCAAAAAAAATTATTCCATAACAATTTAAAAAAATATTTTTTTTAATTGTAATGATAATGGTGTTGTAAAATGCCAATTCAAAAAAAGATTATTCTATAACAATGTAAAAGAAAATAATAATAAATTTTTTAAAGAAACGGAATAAAGTAAATCTATTTAAAACATGCTTTAAAAAAAAATATAGAATGATAAAAAAAAATTGACATTACCATTTCCATGTATTTTAAATGTTTTATGAACATTTGAAAGTTCCCAAAAACATATTAAAAGTGATTTTATCCCAAAAAAATAAAAATAAAGCTAATCCTTAAGAGTCATGAATATTTAGATTTTTTTTTTTTTAAATTTCAATCTTGTTAAAAACTTTTAAAGTTTTGATGTTTAAATCTCGAAAATCATTAAAAACATTAAGGATTGATTAATTAACTATATAATCTAATAATTATTATATTGTGTTGTAATAATAATATAGACATTAATTAATAATGATATTATGTACAAGTTGTTAAATTTAGCTAGTCTTATTGGTTTTGAAAGGTCTCCTACTATAAAACGATATTCCTCTAATTGGGAAGAGATACCTAAAATCCAACCATATTAAGGGTTGGGGTGAATGGTTTTTATTTATTATTTTATTTTATATAATGATAATTATAATTTCTAATATAGTTGGAATTATAATTATTGCAATATGTCATTGGTTTTTAAATACAATGCAATTATTAATAAAAATAGAATGTAAAAGTAACTTATATGAAAAAAATATATATATTAAAAAAAAGAAAACTCTTTTAAATATAAAAAAAATATAAATAAAAAATATTATTTTTAAATTAGGTTAAGCATTCCACTAAAACCAATATATCAACTTAATTAATTATATATTTATCTAGTTATCTATATATCTCTACTTATAAAGACTAATCAATTTAAAAACTATTTGCATGAAATTTATTGTCTTGTTAAAGAAAAGGATTAAAATGTGAACTCCTTTTGAATCTTTTTTTTTTCAGTAAGAAAAAAACACTTATATTAGTAAATATAAAACTATTTTTTTTTCAGATCATACAAACTGTAAACTGTAAGGATGCACCAAAAATCTTATATTCTTTTGTCTCCTATCCAACATTTGATCATGTAGTCACCATTGAATACATATCTATATCCAAAATAAACAAAAAATTATGACCTCCCTATGTCTGTAATTTACAAAAGTTCCAAAGAAAAACAATAAAGTAATGGAGTACCCTAAGAACTGATATCAATTCTTTCAAAAAATTCTTGTTGTCCATCTGAAACCTATGAACAATAAATACCACCTTCATCCAAAAGTAGTGCTTCCTTTGGTAGTTGATCAACAACTTGATTATAAGTTTTGTAGATATGTTGAGATTTGATTTGTTGAAAATCACTACTTAACGCTCTAATATTTGTCATCCAGGGATGCAAAGATATCACTTGAAGATTATTATCATTGGTATACCAATCGATAATAACCTTAGAATCACCCACCAATAGTAACCTTGGTACCTGTTTAAGATATAAAAAAATATAAAATTACCCAAAGTGCCATCAATTCCCCTTTAGAATTTGTTCATTTTCCACAGTTCATTTTTAGTTTAAATGTGCCCAATATTGGGCATTTCAGAATGGCTCCAACCCTGCATTTTGAGTCTCTTTCATGTGAATCCCTATCAAAGAAACCTACTGCCCCGACCCAATCAAGAGTTGGTAGTCTATCAATCCTTTTGAGAAGAGTGTACTATGTAATTTTTTGTTCCCCCAAGTCTTGTAAAATGTAGATACACACTCTAATATGGTTTTTTTGTTGATCTTCAATTATCATCAAATTCCTATGCTTCCATACCTCCCAACTGATAAAACAAACGATTTCATTCCAGTTTTCCTTCCTCTCTGTCCAGTTAAGTAGACTGTTTTCAAACTGTCCTCCTTGCCATTTATTGACCAGATTTAGTTCCTTAGAGATAGTCTGCAAGATATTTTTTATAAAACTACAATCCCCAAATAAATGTAACAAGGATTCTTCACTTTCCTTACAAAGCACACATAAGCTAGGATCCTGAAAGCCCCTTTTTATCAAGTTATCCCAAGTAATTATTCTTTGTTCCAACAATAACCAGACAAACAGTTTTACCTTCATTGGTAATTGCCACTTCTAGATCTCAGAATACTAGAATTTTGGCTCTACTCCCCTATCCTCCATCACTTGAACTTCATATGCTAGTTTAGCATTAACTTGACCTTATTTGGTATCCCAAGACCACAATAAACTATCTTTCTCATCATTTAATTCAATTCTAGCACTTACCAACCCTTTAGTATAGTTTATCCATTCATCTTTTTGAGCTCCTTCCAAGCCTAAAGTTTCAACACTTTTTCACCTTGTAGAGTTAATACCTTCTTGTGAATTTGTCCCTGGATGAGCAAGACATATAATCCCTTGTTCCTCTAAAAGTAATATAAGATTCTTAGATAATTTATAGAAAGAGTGGGACCCAACCATAGGATCAACACCAATTATAATATCTCTCCCACTCCCAGGATTCCATACCAACCAATCAGAAATTATGTTCACTGAAGAGGTAAGGGCTCTCCAAAAATTTGAGGTTCCATTCCAGTTTTTTCTCCCCTACCACTTCTCAACAATTTTCCTTTTAAGATATTTTTGCATTTTCACCTCATGCCAAAGTCTAGGCAACATAAGGAATCTCCATAAGATTTTTTCCACCAAATATTTTCCAAAGATAAAAATATTTTTGATTCCCCATCCACCATCCTTATTAGGTTTTACAATCTTTTTCCATTTTGTAAGATGCATACCTTCCTTTTCCTTTTTACTAGACCACAGAAAGTTGAACATTATTTTCTTCTAATACTGTTGAGTACACTTTTGGAAATTTTTGTCAATGGAAGCCAATACACTGATATTCTTTCAAGTACTTCTTTTACAAGTATGACTCTACCACCCAGGGTAAGCCACCTATGACTCCAACTCAGGATTCTCTTTTCAAATTTTTTCTCTAGCCAAAGCCAATCCACTCTAGTGTAACACTTTGGTTTAATGTAAAACCCAAGATACTTAAATCATGTATCTAATGGTTTAACTTCAAAGGGAAATAGTTCCTTCAACAACTTAAGCTCTACATCATCCCATCCTGCTTCTTAGAAAGTAGATTTTTGAGCGCTGAAATCCATCCATGTAGGCTTGCAAAATAAATCCAAGACCTCCTTGTATGTTTTCCATTCAGCAATGCATCCAATCCCAAACAATATTACATCATCTACAAACATTAAATGTTTAATATTTAACCCTCTCTCCACATGAACACCCTCAAGTTTCTTATCCCGAACCCTCTCTTGTATAATTCTGCTCAACCCTTCAATACCAAGAAGAAAAAGTAGGGGTGATAAAGGGAAACCTTGCCTTAAACCCCTTGAAGATTTAAAAAAACAAGTATGTTTCTTATTGATTAGTACAAAAAAATTTCCTGATGTCACACAACCCATGATACATTCAGCTGCTTCTAAACTTAATCCAACCTGTAATAAAACAAGTCTAAGGAAACCCCAATCCACCCTATCATAAGCTTTGACTAAATCCAGTTTTAGAACCAATGCTCTTAGATTCTTCACCTTTATGCTATTTATTACTTCATGTACCACTCCAATTGCATATGTAATTTGCCTACCTTCTAAAAACCCAAACTGTTCTTTTGATATACCAATGGATAGGGATGTTTTTAATCTGGTAGCAATTACTTTTGTAATGATCTTGTAAACCAGGTTGCAAAATTCTATAAGCCTAAATCCTCCAAATGAATCAGTTTTGTCACTTTTAGGGATTAAGGAAATAAATGTAGCATTCAATTCTCTTGACACTTTCCCTAACCTTCTCGACTCTTCCACTACCTCCAATAATTAATTTCCCATGAGATCAAAGAAAGCCAAAAAGAACTCAATAGTACAACCATATAGCCCAAGAATTTTTGAGCACTTAAAACCTTTTAAAGTTTTTAGAACTTCAATTAAGGAAACTGGATTAGCTAAACTACTTCCCTCTTTCTCAGAAAACATCCTTGGATAGTTCCTTAATACTGCAAGTTGATCTGTAATAGCTAGGTTTCCCTGTGCTTTAAACATGTTCTAGAAATAGTCATCAACTTCCTTTTGAAGATCAGAGTTGCTTAATATAATAGTTCCATCCCCCTTAGTGATATCCCAAATGGTGTTAATTTGTTTCCTTGAGTTTTCATAAGCATGATTTTTTTTTGTATTTATGTCACCTGTTGTCAACCAGTTTACCCTACTTTTATGTCTCCAAGTCTCCTCCTCTTTCTTTAGAAGTGTCCTTTTCCTCTGATCTTTATCCATAACTAATAACTTATCCTTTTCTTCCACAAAACCTCCAAGAAAGTCTGAATATAATTTATCCAAATCTGATTCCAATTGTACCAACTCTTTATTATCTTCATCTTTTTCTTTCTTTCCCATACGGTTACCATGATCTTGAGCCTTTTTATCTTCTTTACTAGCGATTCCATAGGTGTCAGGACCTCTGTCCCCAATAAATCTTCCCAATTGTTTCTAACAAAAAAGACAAGTCTTGATCTTCCAACCAAACTACATTAAATTTAAATGGGTATTGGACAATGTCACTCCCAAATTCCAACTGTAACATTACTGGAATGTGATCTGAGATCTTGTCGTTGCAAGTCCAGGATCAATATCTGATTCCTGAAGAGACAATCTTCTCATATATCAAAAACCGATCCAACCTTTTTGCAATGTAATCTTGGCCTTTCCTTCCATTCCTCCATGTCAGAAGAATTTTTACTAGTTCAACATCCACTAAATCTCCATATTGTACCAAATGACTGAAATAATGTTGTAATGGGTCCACCATCGCAACATCACCCCAAACTTCCCTACTGGAGATGGTAAAATTAAGGTCTCCCATAATAATTAAATTTTCCTCATCAAAAATCCTAATCCTTTTTAATTCCTCCCAAAAAAGCACTCTGTCAGCATACGACCCATAAAAACTGATCATCTTCACCTTTAAATTAGTGTCTCTAACGACCCCCTCCAGCAAAATCCCTGCAGGCATCAAGAACGCAACAAAGTCAGCCTTACGAGGGTTCCAAGATGAGAGCAAACCCCCCAAGAGACCAATAGAATCAACTCCGCAAAAATGCCAAATAGGAAGAAGTTTGGCAAAGACTTCCCTTGATTTTGTTGTACCTACCATGGTTTCCTGAATGAAAAGAAAATCTGGTTTATTTTTCTCTAAGAACCTAGTGAGGGTTAATGACTTTAAGGAGCCCCCCACTCCCCTCATATTCAAGGATAACACAATCATCTTTTCACCCTAGCCAGGGCTTTCTAAGCTCTAAGCGCCCTAGGACAAGTTATAACCTCTAGACTAGGCATAACTGATAGTTCCTTCTCTTTCCCAATTTCCTTGCACTCCTAGTTTTAAGTGGAGAGAAATATGTTTCCAGTCCTCCTAAGACCACCCCTTTTACCAAAACATCTCCACACCCCCGACCAAAAGACACCTATCCCCTACCCCCTTACACCTTCCCAATCTTTTTTTCAGGGTTAGACAATAACTCCCCACCAACATAGATTGGTAACTGCGATCGGGTTAAAACCTCCCTGTAAGAAGGTAAAAAATTTAAGAGGGATTCATCCACTTTTGACATTCCAATCTGATCCAGTCCATTTAACGCTTGTAAGCCCTCAGAGGTCCCCAGAACTAGACTGTCATTCCCTTATTTTGTGGCTGCATTTGAATTGTAATCCCCCTTCCCTTCCAATCCCAGACTGTAGTTACCACTAGAGAGTCCATATGCATAACTGATAACTATTACGAGACCCCATTAAAATAATTATATTTTTCGAACAACTCAGACATGCGTAGGCAATACCCAATTGTCATACAATCTAGAGGGTATTATCCAATAATCCAAAACATTAC
>ML798487.1:69393-95208 GCA_009831015.1 Picea engelmannii | reverse complement strand
TTATATCATTTTTCATTGATCTTTTAATTTTATTTCACAGGTCATTAAATGTGATCTGTAGTTTGAATTATTACTCAGTTAACCATAATTAATTTCTTTTAATTAATTTTACTTTATAATCTTTAAGCATGTATCCAATTAGGATCATTACATACACCCACCCTTCAAGAAACTTCATCCTGAAGTTTAAGGCATCTGATGGTACAAAGGAAAGAGCATGGTTCACACATTCACAATAAGTAACTGCGTTATCAGTAAATAAGTCAAGAAAGCTCATACATACTAGTGTATATGTACAAGAAATGCATGTGTAGCTAGCACATGCAAGTCTCGTGCATGTACTAATAATCAAACTGTCATCCTTTAGTAATTTATCTATGTATTCAATCCATTCAACAAGACTAGTCTTTTATAAAAGACAACAATTAATCAATTGTTTGAGGAATTCTTTAATCACACTTATCTAGTTTAACAATTCTTTTTTTTTTTTACGACATCAAATTCCATCGCAAAATAGATCTCCATATAGTCTCAATCACAAAGCAGATCTCCGTATAGTTTCAACTACTACTACTCATCCTTCCTCCCTAACCTACTTCCAACTGCATTCCTATCCTTCCTCTGCTAGACTATCTTGGAGCGTCAACTATATTGACCTAACTCCAAATAGAACCTGTAAGTGGAAGTGTCGCTATCCCGACCAAGCTTCCCTAGTAGGCAACTGACAGTCATCATCACACGACCTGGGGAGCGTGAACTAGCACCGTCCTCCCATGACTTCAGGTTTCGGAGGATACACGGTGGGAAATGCCTCCACCCCTCCTAGCAGAATCAGGGTCAACACCCTACAATGGAGGATACACAGTGGGAAATGCCTCCACCCCTCCTAACAGAACTAGGTTCAACACCCTACAATGGAACATACATGGGCACCGTGTTGCTAGAGGTTTTGTCATCGTTTATTTGGTTTTGGGCAGTGTTAGTACCAAAATCATGCACTAGTCCACATATCATAGCAACGTATCCAAATCAATATAAATTTCACATACATTATTCATACCATAATGTTTCTCGGTTAGTGGTCCTGATATCCACTTTCATCACCTTTATCACTTGGCTATTTCATAGCCCATAACCTGCAGATTAGTCTGCAACACAAACTCATACATTTCTATGCATTATCATCATATAATGGCATACTATCTTTATTTCAATTTGGTACCCCGTACCGATACATTAAAATCAAAATTTTCCAATTAGATTTAGATTTCATAATATCCCATAATTCAAACTTGTCACCCATTCACAAGATTATCATTTATCCAAAATAGATTTCATCGCATCGAACATCATTCTAATAGTATTTACACATTCAACAATTTCACTTTCTCACAACATGTCGCACCATATACATCATCATAAATAACATTTAAACATTCGTGAAACTTACATTCACATAATAGATTGCATTACATGCATTATCATCAACAACATTTAAACATTCATTACAGTTCATAAGTTTAAAGTTTATGTGTATCACTTAATAGTTTCACTGTGACTAGGAAATAAAATGTATAGGCCTCAGGTAATCCTGGCTGTCTAAGTCAAAAGGTAGTGTTACATACACCCCACCTTCGAGGAACATATTCTCGAGGTGGTCAAAATAGTGAGGGATAGTCTCACCGTAGTGTCTCGGCATCCTCCCAAGTAGCAGATCCTGGACTATACTTGTCCCACTGGACCTTAACTTGGTCTACCAGACGGTTTCTGAGCTGTCGGACTCTACGGTCTAGTATGCGTAACGGTTCTACCATGAGGGTTCCCACGTCCGATACCTGCAATTCTTTCCAATTTAGTTTATGTGATTCATTAGCAACATAATGACATAAAACAGATACATGAAATACATTATGAGTTTTATGCAAGTGGGGTGGCAGTACGAGACGATAGGCAACGGGTCCAATTTTCTCTTGGACCTTAAATGGCCCTATAAACTGAGGTGACAACTTTGTACCCTTCCCAAACCGTATGGTTCTCTTATTAGGCCTGATACGAATGAAAACTTGGTCCCCCACTTCATAATTTCGGTCTGTCTTGTGTGCATCCGCATAACTTTTCTGTCTATCCTGTGCTTCCTTTAGCCTCTGTCTGATCTGAATCACCTGTTCCTCCATTTCTTGAATCAATTCCGGCCCAAATATTACTCGGTCTTCTAATCTATCCCAACTCAATGGTGTTCTGCATGGTCTTCCATACAAAGCTTCGTATGGTGGCATTCCAATGGAACTATGATAACTGTTATTGTGGGCAAACTCTACCAAAGGTAGGTACTTATCCCATTGGGTTTGATTATCCATTACATACATCCTAAGCATGTCTTCCATAACTTGATTTACTCTCTCTGTTTGCCCATCTATTTCAGGATGATATGTTGTGCTTAAGTTCAACTGAGTCCCCAATGCTGACTGTAAACTTGTCTAGAATCTAGATGTGAATTTGGAGTCCCTATCTGAAATGATCTTCTTAGGTATCTCGTGCAAACAGATAACCTCACTTAAGAACACTCGTGCCACATCAGTAACATCGTAAGTGTATCTAACCGGAATGAAATGGGCACTCTTGGTTAACTTATCCACTATCACAAGAATGGCATTGTGTCGATGAGACGTGAGTGGCAACCCTACAACAAAATCCATTGAGATGACTTCCCACTTGGACATAGGAACATCATGTGGTTGTAGGAGGCCTGCCGGGTGATGGTGATCGGCCTTCACTTGTTGACACTCTAGGCATATGGCGACGAAATGGACTACATCGCGCTTCGTGCCTACCAAAAAGAAGAGTTTCTTCATCTCTGCGTACATCTTCTTCACACCCGGATGCGCACAATAAAGTGATCTATGGGCTTCCTTCAGTATGATGCTTCTAATATCCCCATTCTCTGGGATATACATCCTTCCTCGATATCTTAACAATCTGTTTGTTTCTAGATTATATCCTTCATACTTTGGTTCTAACTGTCTCCCGCTCTGGAAGTTTGAAGTAACCTTTAAATACCAACTGTCTCCTAGTAGTTGTGCCAACACATGTTCCCTCAGACTGACTTTTAAGGTCACTAAGGAGAAAATACGTGGTCTCCTACTCAATGCATCTGCGACCACATTTTTCTTTCCCTTTATATATGAAATACCAAAATCATACTCACTCATAAACTCACTCCATCGCCTTTGCCTAGCATTCAGATCTCTTTGAGTGAAGAGATGTTTTAAGCTTTGATGGTCCGTTTTGAGTTCAAAATTTCACCCCACAAGATAGTGTCTCCAAAGTTTCAGAGCTAGCATTACAGCTGCCAACTCTAAATCATGAGTCGCGTATAACTCTTCGTGCTTCTTCAACTTTGTTGACGCATAGGCTATCACTCCTCCATCCTGCATTAGCACGGCCCCCAATCCTTGTTTCGAGGCATCCGTGCAGACCATGAAGTCCTTTTCCATATCTGGCACTCGTAGAATTGGCACACTAGTTAGTAATCTCTTAAGCTCCCTGAATGCACTATCACATTCTTCTGTCCTTTCATACCTGACCCCCTTGCGTTGCAAAGTGGTGATGGGTTTTGCTATTTTTGAGAATCCTTCCACAAATCTCCGGTAATAACCTGCTAGCCCCATGAAGCTTCTCACCTCATGAGCATTTTTCGGCACTGGCCATTCCAGAATGGCCTTTACCTTTTCTGGGTCCACCGAGATTCCTTCACCTGAAATGATATGACCTAAATAGTGGATCTCTGTTTGGAAGAAGGAACACTTCAACATCTTCCCATACAATTTGTTCTCCCTAAGGCAATACAACACTATTCGCAAGTGTTCCTCGTGTTCTCTTTCATTCCTGGAGTAGATGAGAATGTCATCCAGAAAAACTTGTACAAAATGGTCTAAGTACTTCCGGAATACGCCGTTCATGAGGCTCATGAATACTGTTGGCGCATTGGTCAATCCGAAAGGTACTACAACAAACTCGTAATGTCCAAACCGAGTTCGAAAGGCATTTTTTGGGATATCACCTTCCTTAGTCCTTAACTGATGATATCCAAATCGCAAATCGATCTTTGAGAATACCGCTGCTCCTTTCATCTAATCGAAGAGGTCATCTATTCGTGGAATTGGGTACCTATTTTTCACTGTAGCACAGTTCAAGTCCATGTAGTCTATACACAGTCGTAAGGATCCATCCTTCTTCTTTACGAAAATTACCGGTGCGCCCCAAGGTGAGACACTGGGCCTTACTAGCCCTAAGTCTAGTAACTCCTTCAACTGCATTTGCAATTCACAAAGTTCCTGGCACCGTCATCCGATACGGAGTCTTGGATATTGGTTCTGCACCAGGTTTTTGTTCAATAGTAAAATCAAGCTCCCTCTCAGGAGGTAACCCTGGTAACTCGTTCGGGAAAACATCTGAAAATTCTGACAATATCGGATACTGATCTAATGAGGGTCCTTTCCTTTCACCCACTGCTTCCACTACATACAGTCGACACCCTTGCCTCAAGTACTGCTTGACCTTCATAGTTGATATAAAGCGTAATGACACTTTTCTTTGTACACCTTGGATCTCTATTGGTCTTCCTTCATCATCAATACAAATTACCCTCTTTGAGAAACAATCTACCAAAGCTCGATGAGCTGCTAACCAATCCATTCCAATGATTAAGTCATATGCTCCAAGAGCAGTGACATATACCTTCAACCTGGTAGTGCACACTCCTAGGTCTACTATACAATTATCGACGCTAGGTCCTACAGCTTGTTTTTCCCCCGAAGCCATCTCGACTTGTTTAAAGTCATCGTGCTCATAGGCTGCTAGCCCACTCTTTTCTAATGCAGAAGGTGAAATGAAACTATATGTCGCACCAGAATCAAATTTTTTTTTAACATTAATATGATTTAGCGTACCTGACGACTCCACTACGGTGGATTGATGTTCGGCCTGGCGGTTATTAACCACTGCGTAAATCTGATGGTTGCTACCTGACCTTCCCATTGGTGCCTTTCCTTCTCTATGCACAAACCCTGATTGTAACTCTGGACAATCCCGTTCGTAATGGGGTCCTTCGCATCTCCAACAGGCAATACAAGATTGAACCGGTGCACTATTATGTGACTGATTCCTAAATGAGTTCCTTCCCCTGGAACCCCTGCCCCTACTAGCTGCTCCTCGAGATGGTCGTGGGTCTGTCTGCACCGTTGGTGATGAACGAGATGCTGCACTAGTTTCCATTGAGATCCCTGCAGCTAGTGTCCTTGGCACGACTCTGTTACCATAAGGTGGTGGTCTTGAGCCCCCTCCCCTAGTAAATGTCCTCGGGGTATTTCCTACGAATCCAGGGCGATGTGGAAATGTCGATCTTGTACCCCCTGTTAAGTTCATGTGTTCTTCTACGTAACATGCATTTTCTACCGCCTCCGCCACTGATGACGGTTTCCACATCCTTACCATAGCTCTGATCTTTGGGTTCAATCCATAAACGAAGCGATCTACCTGTCGTTGGTCATTGTCCATATACGAAACATACTTGACCAGTTCCATAAACCTGATCTCATATTCTTCTACAGTTCTGTTTCCTTGGACTAGGGCATGAAATGCCCCTACTTGTTTCTCCTCATAGTATGCTGGTAGATATTTCCTCCGGAACCTCTCCTCGAAAAGTTCCCAAGATACTGTGTCTGGGGTAAGGTGTAGTTGTCTTTCCAAGTTGCCCCACCAATTCAAGGCGCTATCTCTTAACTGGAAAATTGTGATCTTTTCCTTTGAATTGGACACATAGTCCCTTAGGGAAAAACACCTTTTCATGCCTTCCAACCATGCTTCTGCGCGTTCACTAGCACGACCTCCAGCAAACTCTGGAAGTTTGATCTTCTGCAACTCTCGCGTGATGTCTTCAGGTGGAAATTCTCCCCTTGAGTTCCTCGATGCTTTTGGATTACCCGTTCCAGATGGTGGGGGTTCCATTTCAGTCCCTACTGGTTGGCGCCCCTTTAAAGTCTCGTTAATGGCTTCCAACGAGTGCAGTATGAGGGCTAGTTCGGGCGATGGTGGTGGTGCTAGTGGTGTCGGTGGTATTGATGGTGTTGGTGGTGTTGATGGTGTGGGTGGCGTCGGTGGTTCTCGCGATGACACTCCCCTGCCTCGACCCCTTCGAGTCCTGACCATATTGTATGACTTAACCTGCATCACCCCAAAGTTATCCGGGTGAGTTCAAGGACGTTTCAAATTGGTGCTACTTAAACTTAGAAACAAGGTTAGGCATAAGTTTTCTTTACTTGTATGTAAATAGACATTACTCCATCAGGGAAATTGGCTAGGTTTGGGTTAGGATGAAGCATCTAAGCTTGGTTAACATCGAAATTTAAGGTAGATCAACCTTACACTAAATAAAATAATTAATTTTAAAATTATTATTACACTAATTTAACTCAAATTATCTTTACTTTAAATTTAAACTAATTCTACCTTATTTATATATAAATCATTTATACTAAATTATTTAATTTATTTTAAATTATATTTTATTTTTACACTCTATACTATATATATAATAATTGAACGTATACCCAAGGGTTCGGGCACACATGGGTTCCACGTGCTCGTCTGGCTTTCATAAGCTCCCTCATACCTAACCCCCAATTTCTACACCTGTCAACCTTTCAACTCTCTACACGTTCTACCTCTGTCCCACTTTCTCATCTGCTGGGACTTTCCTCACATCAGTTTTCATCCACCACGGGTCTACCTCTGCTCTGCTCAGAGGTCTCCAGAATCTCCCTTGCCATGGCTCACATCCACACCATTGTTCTGAGCACTTTACTAGTTCATTTTGTAGAAACAGAGTATATTGGTATGGCCCCTGATAAGATCCAAGACCTGGAGTCCAGTCTCCTTGAAATGTTTGGAACCAATCCCTTGTCTGCACATTTTGCGGAGCTCAGCCCACAACTATAGTAATAGGTACGATTTAGTCCGCATGTTATGCACAGTTTCAGTACCTTCATGAAGAATGCTGAGTTATTTGAGTCAAGAATCTGCATAAGCCTTCCTTACGTGGTGGTAATGAATGGTAATTTCCTCCTTTGAACAATATGATATGTTTGTAACTCTCGTTCTGTACGAATTTTGGTATTCTTATTTTAATTTAATTCATTTATATTTATAATTTTATTCGTCTGTGCATATGCATGTAGTTAGATGCATATACTTTGTCTTTTGTATTTCTCATGGCCCTTGCCTCCTAACTGTAAAATTCCCACTTAAATTTTGGGTTTCGGGGTTTCCTTATGACCGATGTCGAGAGTCTCCTACCCTCACAGATTCCCGATCTCCGATATGTTCCTAGAGCTTTATCCCCAAAGCTATGCTCGTGATCCACACGACCTTGCCTTGTGCCCGCAGCTTTATTCCTTATTGGGATTTCAGATATCGTGCTATCGATTTGCATGAATCCCATGCCTACGGAATTCCCAATATCTCGATACCCGATGCACCTCTTCCTTACGTGTCAGCCCTTTCGGCTACACCGAGGTGCATGTGACCTGAACCTATGTGACCATAGTCCTAATTCCTGTCGGGATTCAGGGTTTCCCATAATAAAGATTTGGCGCATATTGAATCCCGAAACCCCGATCTCCGATTTCGCGATATATTTAGGTCTCAATTAAAACATCATTAATTAATTCTTTTAATAAAGGGTTAAGAGTTAAGTTAACTGCATCAGCTTTCAGGGTTCGCGATTTCGTAGTGCATGGACACCTTGTCCATGAAACTCGCGATATCCCGATACCCGATGCCACCTGTCCACCGTGGACTTTTCCGTGGGCCCCATTGTCCCTTGGCTTATCGGGAAATCGCGTTTCGCGATTTCACAACCCTTGTTGCTATGTTTTCGGGACTCCCAATACCCCAATGCCCGATGAATCCCTCTTATGGAGCTTTCACTGATGGCGCTAGATGATTTCCACGCGTCCTCTGAATGAATGGCTCAGATCTCGTCGGTGTTCCTTGCTTTTATCGGTAATTTTCCCGTCGGGAAATCGACACTTGTGCTATCGTTATCCTCATTCTTCACAGATACCCGACTCCCAATCCCCGATAAAACTTGGCGTTGACCCCCCGCGAGAGTTGACCTTTGACACCTGTCCTTCCTCGGCGTATCGGAGTTCGCGAGTTCGCGAATCCGAAACCTATGAGTTCCGGGACTTGTGTTTTCCCGAAGCCCGATCTGCGATTTCGAGGTGGCGCGACACCTGTCCACCACTCTAACCCTGGTGGTCCCTGCTCTGTCCTTGTACCCGTCAGGAAATCGCGTTTCGGGATATCGCGATTCCCATTGTCATGTGCACGGGACTTTCAATTCCCCGATCTCCGACTCTGTGGGATCTCCTGACACGTGTCCCCACTGTTTGGACAACTCCAATTCTATCGGGAAATCGCGGATCACGATTTCAACATGCACGAGTTCCACACTCCTGAAATCTCCGATGGGTAAAATCCCAATTCCTCCCCAGAACGCTGACGCGTGTCCTGCCGAGATCAACGGCTAGGATCCGTTCTCGGGATTTCGAGAACCTCAAGGTCTCGATTCTTTGGATTAACAAAACCCCGATGACTCTGAGATCCCGATGACTCTTCCGGGACTCCTCCTCTGCGTGCTAAGATTTAAACCCCGCGCAACTTTTCGAGATCTAATGGTTGATGGGATTTCGCCTGAGATCTGGCGGCTCAGATCCGTCCTCACGCGTAACAGACAGCTCTCCTTCGGGATAATTGATTTGTTGCATAAAACATTACGTAGTGTTAAAATTGCTTTCTTGACAAAGTTAAAATTTGTATGGGTCTATAGTTCCTGAGATTCTTCATTATTTTAAAATTTCACTGAGGCTAGTACAGGCAATTGGTTTACACTGTTCCCGCGTGACACAAGTCTTCTAAATTTCCTTTGTCCGACTGCGCATTGGCAGTTCCTCATTTAGGTAAGTTCGGAATGAAGTAGGCCTTTTCAAGGTCCTGCAAATGTCCTTTTTCATTTTATTTGGTATATTTCGTGTAGTTATTAATTCTTACCAACTTCAAACCTTAGACAGAAGTTTCCCTCAACATTTTTATCGATTTCAGGTGTCTATTCTACCCAAAACTTCATTGGCAAGCATTGCTCAAATAAAATTAAGTTATCAGTTCACATTTCATTCTTAATAGCTTTATTGGGTTGCTTTAATGGTAGCCATTTCATGGGAAGTGATCCTTCAGACTATCTGGTTTACCACCACTTAATTTAAAGGGCGTTCCATTGAATATTCACACTAAAACTGTAGTAACCATACATAATCCAGTTACAAGATATTGCCTAAAGCAGTTGCTTGTGATACATCTATGAGATCATTTGCTTGGATAATGAAGGGATACTACCTAAGTATATTTTTGGGTACTGTATCAGTCATATTGGGTCAAACTGAACGTGTTTTGTTTGTAGTTTAAGCGTGGCTGGAGTTAACACTCGGGGTTTTGGCCCGTAGGCCCAGATTTCGAACTAAGACGCTCTGATACCATATGTAACAGCCTAATATTTCTAAACATCATTAAGATTCATAAACATTTTATTTGGTAAGATGAAACAATAACTTCTTAGCATACTAGTGATTCTCATAACAGCAACTTCAGTAACTTAGATTTATCAATAAATACTGAATTCATGAAAGAAAGAAATAAATACATAACTTAACAAAGTACCTGGTTCTGATGCTAATTTCCGTTGTCTCTATGCCTTGTTGTTGCCTTCCTACTACTTGCTCCTCAGATCAATCCTGCCACAACAGGAAAATAACTGCCCAAAACTATTGTCCTCCCTGCCAACTAGGAAATCTACCTAGCTCCAAGATATCTATGGATATCCTGGCCCTCCGTGACCAAAACCTCCAGCAACTCGGTGCCTCAAGTGATAAAAAATGTCACCAACAAAAACTCTCTGTTCATAGAAAAACCAACAGTACTCCCGATCCCCCCTCCGTCGATTGATCATCCCCCCCCTTATTCCCCCTTCACCGACTCCTGCAGTTACTCCTTCAACCACCCTCCATCCTCCGTCCTTCACCATCATTTAATGTTTTATCTTCTCAGGATCCATTGCTATCCCTCTCTGCATACGCCACCATTTTTATATCATTTTTCATTGATCTTTTAATTTTATTTCACAGGTCATTAAATGTGATCTGTAGTTTGAATTATTACTCAGTTAACCATAATTAATTTATTTTAATTAATTTTACTTTATAATCTTTAAGCATGTATCCAATTAGGGTCGTTACAATATTAAAGCTCACAACATTACTAAACATGCAACGCAAACATCAAACTCAATGTCAACAAATAATTCTCGTTTTAGAGTTCATGAGATAAAGCCAAATTTGAGCATAATCGCTACAGTAAACCATACTTATCCATTGCTAAAGAAGTGGATGATTCTTAAACAAAGTAAGGTGGCAGAGTGCTTAAAACTCAATATTTTATCATTCAAACCTCATATAACCAAAGACTACACAACAATGGCCAAACTAAAGAACACAATCCCAAACTTAAAATTTTATTCTAAAGCACCATAGATCTACTGCTATAAGATTATATATCATGTGAGTTCGTTGCAACCAACCTGTTGTACATGTACATTATCATAGAAATGGTTCAAATGTTTAGTGAAAAATAATGAAAACTTTATGTATTGAAGGGGATCAATGTTCCATAGCTCACTAGAGAAAACAATAAAGTGGGATACATCAAGAGCAAGTGCAGAGGCTAGCAGTATTTCATTAGTCTAACCCATGCTCCCACTTCTACTCTCTCTTGGTGCATGTTATACAAGTGTTTTGATAATTAATTTGGAAATGATTTTATTTGTATGTAATGCTAACACACACATTAATAATTATTCTAAATGAGAGAATGTGTGTGAACTTATGTATTGGATAATTGTAAGGGATTTGAACTGGCTAACTACAAACCTCTAGGATTTCCATACACCACATGTATTTCATAGTTTATAATGGCATGCCAACAAAACATTAGGATTTTCATTTTAAAAATACTTCATGCATCACATATCAGATGGTCCATGGCATTGCCAGAAATACAATATACAGAAAAGATCCTATTAAAACCCAAGTATAATAGTTTAAAGACAATTGCTTAGCATAATTTTGTCTAAGGGTTGGATTCAATTGTTGCTATATTACAATAAAAGTACTATGGGTTAGCTTATTGATGTTCAATTAGAATCTATAAGTAATATATGTGGATATTATCCATTAATGCATGATAAAATTCTTTTCTTGGTTGGAGGTTGCATGCAGACGTGTGTTTAACTCATTTCATTTCATGTTTTATTGCAGTGATCACTTTGGCATTCATTTAATATTTAAACAGTATAATAAAATTGGTACATATAACCTCCAAAATAGATATAAACATTAATTTGTTCCTTCACAACCCTGCAAATTTTATAAACAAAAGAATTTCCAATATAGAGCTAAAGAACTTATCTGTTGAATATTGCAAACTAGGTAACTGGTTGAGACTAAGTGATTTCCACCTAACAATAGGTACTCCGTTGTGAACACCACCCCCTATCCAACCTATGATACCACCAAGATGAAGTGGGAAAAAGACATTCGGCCAAATCAATGCATCGTAAACATTAAAGCCTTGCCTTAATATTTAAACAATTTTCTTTTAGTAGAGATCTATTTGTTGATTGGTTAAGGGTTACATAATTGATTTTGGCTTACAGGTTAAGGGTTACATAATTGATTTTGGGTGAGTGAAACACACAATTTTTCAAAAAAAAATTGTCCTAACACCGCTTTTGTGCCAAATCGATGCCTAATAATCCTCAACGATCAGCCCCCTAAGCCTAATGTTTCACCATTGTTGAATTCAAGTTCTCTATGGTTAAGAGAACAACATTTTAAAACATGAAGTAAACTTACTTTCTTTGCACATTCTTATGATTGCAATATCTTGTTCATAAGGGATTAATGATAAGACCACATTGAATGTTGRAATTGCTAAATATTTYTGAGTGTTGGTTTGGTATCTTGGCTTYTATTTGGGAYAGTGTTYCATCATACTTTTGTTCCAATATACSATATCATCTAAAACYTACCCTTAAAGGTCTCAARHRAATMTKCTATACCYAAATTTCTATCCARTTCAATAAAMTTTTGAAGGGTTAAGAGMTATCATTTCTTTGGAATCTTGTTGGTTTATTGTTTCAACTCACTTCATACAACAAAATAATTCCCTAAAACATTCAATAACCTTCTCTAAATATTTCATTTTATGTGTTGATTTATGTCAATGAAATGTTTCATTTGAAGATTCTGAACTTAAACTAATACTGAAAATGATCAAACTCTATTTTCACAAATTTCAATGGCTCATTTATCTTTTATAGTTAAAGTTCATATCTGTGGTTATTCTCTTTTACTATTATCAGTTTGCTATCATAAAGGTCTTGTTCACTTATTGGAATGTGGTGTTGTTGTGATCTAAATGGTAAAGGCATAACTCACAAATAATCTTGCACTTAATTAATACTCTATCTTCCCAAACAATCCTGGATGATGTTAATGAACATGGTAACAATTTGGAGTACTTTTTACTGCTTGTTATAACCCTAAGGATTCAAACTTACTTGCAATGCCACTCACTTATTTAAGGGTTGATTCCACATTCCTTGAATATTCATATAGTGACCTTGAATATTCATCTAGTGAATTTATTTTAGTGCTCTCAGAATACATGTCAGGATGATTGTAACACCCCTATTTCCCCCAAATTGTAAATATTATTATTACTATGAAAAAAACTATAGACAGATCTTCCATATGAATGTTGGATAGACAATGAACCCTACCATAGAAATTAATGAATATATTTTTGTTATTAAATGAAAAGGAAATTACTGGAATGACTGTTGAAAGAGGGTTTCTAGAAAGATCATGATGCATGAGAAGGAATCGTAGGGGAACCAGTAATTGTGAGTTGACCCTTTCCATGATGGTACCCTGCTGGATATAAATGCACAGCTCCAGAACAATATTTTGGCCCAGAGAAAACTTAATTACAAGTCAGGATGGTAGTTGGGAAGTATGAGGGAGATGAGTAGAGTACTATCTGAATCTTCCTAACCTTACCAATGAAATCTTGCGGGGCAAGGAAAGAAAAGAGAGGAAAATCATGGGAAAAGGGTAGAAGCACAGACAGAAGACACGTGAATCATCTCGAGGACCAATAGAGAAGAAGAAGAACAAACGAGGCTTTCTGGTTCAAAGGAAGAAAAACTGTGAATAAATTGTTATGGTTATAGGATTGCTTGGACAATGTTTTATAATCAAGCTGATAAACAAAGTGGCAGTGATTGAGTGAGAAATCATAGTAGACTCCCTTTCTTGGTGGATAGAAAACTGGACTGCCAGGTTACTGTGGGAAAAAGAGAGTAACCTTTGTCCCTTGTTGTTGAGATCAAGAAGAATACCTCTCATGGAATAATGATCTATCTAGGGGGTGGCCATTTGAGGAATACTCCAATAATTGTTCCTATGGTTGGGTGGAAAAGGGAACCCCTTTCAGCAGTTTCCAACTAAATTCCAAAGTTTCAAATAAGTGTGACTTTAATTTTATTTAACCTTTACCTATTTGTTGTAATATGTAATTCCTTGAGCTAGATGATGGCATGATTTTTTATCTCATTGAATGGTAGAGTTTGTGGCTCTAATTGCCTAGCGGTATGGGAAGTTTGAAGTAGAAATTAAATATCATATTTTGTCAATGGATTCTTGTTTAATCATATTTAGCTAAGGATACTTGGGATTAATGGGTTTCGAAAGTAATTGGGACAGAAGGTGAGATGACCTCTGTTTGAATTTGTATATGCACTAATTTCCCCAATGGAATGACCCAGGGATTGAATCCAAAAGTATAGAGTCAGGACAGACTCTACAAGACAACGCCGAAGTCGTCAATCCCTTGAGATTTCCTTCCTTACTATAGATTCTGAGTTCTATAGGAGAAAGGCACTTCCTTCAAACCATTCTTCTAAGTGACCACAGGCTCAACCCATGGGCTTAACCAAACCTAGGATATGATTTGAGAGTGTAGCTCTCGGGGCTTGTTGAGTACCATATGATCAGGACCTGGAACCCTTCACTACACCCAAAAATGAGCTAAGCCCTCTAGGCTTCAAGACTTCATAGGTCCGGGACTTCAAGATTTTGGAACCTCACAATATCCACTTTTTTCCAAAGGAAACATGTTGGAATAGTGACCAAATGGTTTGATATACAACTGAGGGTATCGTACTCGTTATCATATTATTTTCCTTACCGTTAAACACCTACCAACTTTTGGATTGTAAGTATTCCATCCATCATTGATATTGATCACAAATCAATGACATGATACTCATCCTTGTCCTATTATGGGTTCAATGGTGAGGATGATACCTGAAATTTCCACCTAATCGGACAACTGGCGGGAGTTCGCGACTTTGGGATTTGCGACTCTTGTAGTTTCCCAACCTTTCAACCTTTCTGAAATTTTATCGGTCGAAGTGGTCACGAGGGAGTGGCTACCTTTTGTTGTCAGTTATTAGTTCCACTTATTCTATCCTTCCACTACCCTTGATCGAGAGGTCAAGAAGAATCCTGAAGGATCTTAGATCAATGGTACGTGGAACTTCGGGGTTCTGGGTCTTCGGGAGTTCATGGTAGAACGTAACCTAGGGTTTGTCCTGAAGGCTGAATATTAATTACCTAGCGGGATTAACGAAATCCCATGATAAACCTTAAGTCAAGTACGTGTGTGGGACCCTCTCTGGGAGTCAGGAACTTTTGGACTCTAGGGCTTCAGAAGATTTGAGGAAATAGGAGGGTGCGTTAAACACCAGAGCGACAAAATGTTGAAACTCCCTCACTAAAGTGTCAAGGATTCATTAGGTGGGCCTGCGTACGCCAGGGTGATCTGGAATGACTAGGAAGGTCCACGTGGCGTCATGGTATGGGAAACGAGTTAAGGTGGGACCAACCTCCCCCTTATCAACTTTAGGCTATGGGTAAGTGCAGATAGATCCCAACTGTTAGATATAAGGGTGGATAGAAATCCACCATAGATCCTGGACTGGTGAGAGACTTCGGTACTTCAGGTATTTGGGAATTTTTAGACCTACAAAAGAATGTCAAAGGGTTGAAGGCCCAATATCCGCGAATACTGGGAGATACTCCCTGCAACCAGTGACCATGTCACCACCAGGGGTGGTGACCTAGGTTACGGTAGTGACATGTAGGATGGTACGGGGGGGAAGTGAGGCCACATGGATGCCATGTGGTGAAGAGAATGGAAATTTTCCAATGACATCCCGAAACTTCGGTGGACCATCACTTTTAAACCAGAGTTTGAGTTCAGACAAGTTTATAGTCGTTGGAAATCTCTCGGTGAGCACAAGATGGTGGCAGGCTTATTCAAAGGATTCATGCAGTTGTAGGAAATATAAAAGTTATGCCCCATCCCTTAAAATGCTACTTAGGGGGTTGGGTATGTGACCGAGTGGTATTAGAGCAATTGTTTTTGTAGTTTTGTTGGTAATGGGTATGTCACAAATTGCTATCAGAGCAGGAAACAACACTCAGCTTATTTGGGATCATGAAAGAGTGGAAAAAAAATTAATAGAAAACCTGAAGGGGAAGGGCACTCTACCCTACCCACCTGTAAGAACTTATTTAAGCTTTACTACTGAAAAGAGTGAGACCTTCTGATGTTTACATGTTCTGAATCTGAACTGCATATTGTTATTATATGTGGAACATTGAAGCTATATTTTACCTTACAATTTTTTTTATTTACCGATGATGTTCATAAAATTTTAGGATAGTTGACAAATAGAAAATGTTGTTATCATCACTTAAACGATCAACAGACAGCAAGGAAAAACTACAGCGAAAATAATGGTGACACTCCATGAGTGGGGGGGAAGCTCCCAGAATAGAGAAGAAGATTATGTTGAGAGGAGGGTGGTGGAAACCCCTCCAGATTTAGACAAAACTGTAAGAAGCCTTATGGAATAATTACAAATATTTAAAGAAGAAAATGAGAGACTCATGAGAGAATGAGAAAAGAAAACTGAAGTAAATAAAGTCCTATTGCAAATCCTATCAGATATACAGAGGAAAATGCAACATGGACCGATGGCCAGTAATGTGGACAGACCTAATAATAAGGGAACCTAAATTCCACCTGAGATACAAAAGCATGGCCCTGAAAATGGAAACACAAGGAGAAGCACCTCAAAGAAGTCCCAACATGGAGCCAAGAGGCATGCTAACATCAAGGATTCAATTGAAGAATCCTCTAGTGAGGGAACTAACAGCTCCAAGGAATTGTCTAGTAGTGAGACTAGTTTACATTCTCATAGGAGAAGAAAGAGGAGGAAGCATTCCAGAAGCCATGACCCTGAAGATTTTAAGAAATCCAAACCACCCACTTGCGATGGAGATATCAAGAAGGGGGAAGAATTAGAAGATTGGCTACTCGACCTAAATAAATATTTCTGAGTTGATGACTACTCTGAAAATTTAGATAAAACTGTAATAAGCCTTATGGGATAATTACAAATATTTAAAGCAAACAATGAGAGACTCATGAGAGAATAAGAAAAGAAAACTGAAATAAATGCAGTCTTGTTGCAAATCCTATCAGACATACAAAGGAAAATGCAACATGGACCGATGGCTAGTAATGTGGACAAACCTAATAATAAGGGAACCTAAATTCTACCTGAGATACAAAAGCATGGCCCTGCAAATGGAAACACAAGGAGACAGACCTCAAAGAAAGACCAACATGGAGCCAAGAGGAATGCTAACGTCAAGGATTCAATTGAAGAATCCTCTAGTGAGGGAACTAACAACTCCAAGGAATTGTCTAGCAGTGAGACTAGTTTACATTCTCATAGGAGAAGAAAGAGGAGGAAGCATTCCAGAAGCCATGACCCTGAAGAGTTTAAGAAATCCAAACCACCCACTTTCGATGGAGATATTAAGAAGGGGGAAGAAGAAGAAGATTGGCTACTTGACCTAAATAAATATTTTAGAGTTGATGACTACTCTGAAAATTTAAAGGCCCAAATAGACATTTTCAACTTGATTGGAAAGGCCTCCATCTAGTGGGAGGACCTCAGGAATGTAAAAGGAATTCATTAGAAGGAGTTGTCATGGAAACAATTTGAGAAATACTTTAAGAAAAAGTACCTATCTGAGAGGTACTATGATGAAAATACTAAGGAGTTCTATGAGCTCAAGTTAGGACAACTTACCATAGATGAATATGTCAACATATTCATTGAGTTGATAAGGTATGTGCCTTATATCAAGTATGAAAATATGAAGATAAAACGGTTCATTAGTGGACTGCCTCAATCCTTTTGAGACAATATTGAGTTTGATGAACCTAAGACCTTAGAAGACACTATTAGGAAGGAAAGGTACTGCTATGAGAAATTCAAGCACAAGGCAGAACCTCCTAAGGATTGGAAAAAGGAGAAAAAAATGAGATTCAAGAACAAGAGGTCTAAACCCTCAAGATTTAAGAACCATGAGAAAGGCTCATCTTAGAGCCTTCCCACTAAAAGTGTGTATCATCAGAATTTTCCATCTTAAAGTGGAAATAAACCCTTTGGATCAGTCCCAGGAAACACTGATGAAAAAATGAGAGAACCATTGAAATGTTGGGGATGTAGAGAAGAACATTTGTTGAGGGACTATCCCCATATGCATCAAGACAATACAAGAGTCTACCACATCCTAGAGGCTACCATAGCCAATGATGTGGCTAGGAGCATGCCACAAATTTATGTAGCCCTGGATAATCGACAAGTTTATCACCAAGCTTCAGTGGTGGAGATGGAAGGTATGATTTCCAACCATCCTATTTCTATTTTGATTGACCCTAGTTGTAATCTGAGTTATGTGGCCCCTCAAACTGCTAAGAAATGTAAATTGTAGCAAGTAAAACATGCTAAATCATGGCCGGTACAACTAGCCACTAGAACAAAAAGAAAAGTGACAGAAGTCATACTAGAATGTTAATTCATTTTGAGTGGATGATCCACCCAAGAAACCCTAAACATGCTCCCTTTAGGATCGTATGACCTATTGATTGGCATGGACTGGTTGGATGCCCATAAAGCCAAGTTGAACTGTTATAATAAAACATTGGAGTGTGAAAATGAGGAGGGGAGGAAATTAACCCTACAAGGAATTCAAAAGCCAGTCTCAGTGAGACAAGTATCAGCCCTTCAAGTGAATAAGTATTGCAAAAAAGGATGTCCTTTGTATGCAATACAAGTGTTTAACTCTATTGAGGAAAATAAACCAAGCCTAGAGGACCATCCTATATTAAGAGATTATAAATATGTGTTTCCAGAAGAGGTACCAGGTCTACCTTCAAAAATATATATTGACTTTTCAATAGAACTTGTACCTGAAGCGGTGCCAATGTCTAGAGCACCCTATAGAATGAGTACACCAGAGCTAGTTGAGCTCAAACTGTAGCTGAAGGAGATATTGGAAAAGGATTACATCTAGCCTAGTGTGTCCCCTTGGGGAGCACCAACCTTGTTTATGAAAAAGAATGATGGCACACTCAGATTGTGCATAGACTGCCAAAAAATCAACAAGATGCCCATCAAGAATAAGTATCCCTTGCCAAGAATTGATGACCCGTTTGACCAGTTGAGGGGTGCTACACTATTTTCCAAGATTGTATTAAGGTTTGGATACCATTAAGTCTAAATTAAGGATGAAGACATACATAAAACAACCTTTAGGACAAGGTATGGGCACTATGAATTTGTGGTAGTGCCATTTGGGCTTACCAATGCACCATCCACCTTTATGTGCCTAATGAATAATGTACTCAGTAAGTTCTTGGAAATATCTGTGTTGGTCTTCATAGATGACATTCTGATCTGTTCTAAGAGCACATAAGAGCATGAAGAGCACCTCAAGTCAATGCTTCAAGTGCTAAGAGAGCATAAGCTCTATGCCAAGTTTAGTAAGTGTGATTTATTTTCTAAAATGGTTAATTATTTAGGCCATGTCATCACTGAGGAAGGAATGGTAGTTGACCTTGACAAGATAAAATCCATCATGGATTGGCCTACACCAAGGGATGTCTCTGATATTAGATCCTTTATGGACCTAGCAGGATAATCTAGGAGGTTCATAAAGGGTTTTTCTAGGATTGGTTGTCCAATCACCTCCCTACAAAAAAAGGGATTTAAATTCATCTAGAAAACAAAGTGCGAGGAGAGTTTTCACCAACTAAAACACCTTTTAACCAATGCACCAGTGCTAAAAATTGTAGACCCAAACAAGGAATTTCTAGTGTGTACAAATGCCAACAAAGAAGGACTCGGAGGAGTCCTCATGCAAGAAAGGAATGTAATCTGTTATGAATCCAGAAAATTAAATGAACATGAAATCAATTATGTGACACATGACTTAGAATTGGCTACCATAGTACATGCTTTAAAAATGTGGAGGCATTACCTCCTAGGAAGAAGATTTGTGCCGATGACAGACCACAATAGGTTGAGATACTTGTTTGACCAACCCAAGCTCAATGGTAGGCAAGCTAGGTGGATGGTTGTCCTTAGTGAATTTTACTTTGAAATCAAACATATTAAGAGAAAGGAAAACATAGTGGTTGATTCCGTGAGTACAAGTATGAAAGTGATTCACCTGGCAGTTGTGAGTACCTGTGATTCATATATCAAGGAGAGAGTCAAGAGTACATAAGAAGTGGATTAGTTCTTAAAAACTATGGAAGTGTGCCTAGAGAAAGAACCCATAGAGTCGAAGTATGAGGGCTAACTATTGAATGGTGTCCTGCTAACTTACAAAGGCAGGTTGTATATTCCAAATTGTGACGACTTGAAGAGGTTCATAATGGATGAACTACATAAAAGAACATACATTGGTCACCCTGGTTATCAAAAAATGATCACAACCACCAAGAGACTATATAATTGGCCAAAAATTAAGAAGGACATAGATTAATACTTGGATAAATGCTTAGAATGTCAATAGGTTAAGGTAGAGCATCATCATCCAGCAGGGATGTTGCAGCCCCTACCAATTCTAGAGTGGAAATGGGAAACCATCTCCATGGATTTTATCATTGGATTGCCTAAATCAACCAAGCAGAATGATGCCATTATGATAGTTGTGGATAAGTTGAGCAAGGATTCCCACTTTATCCCTGCAAAATCAAATTCTAAGGAAATAGATATTTCCAACATCTTCATGAAAGAAATTTTTAGACTGTATGGCATGCCTAAATAAATCATATCGATAGAGATACAAAATTTATTTCAATTTTTTGGAAATCTTTGTTTGTTGGTTTTGAAACTAAATTGCTATTTAGTACAACCTATCACCCTCAATTTACTGATGGATAGAAAGAGAGGGTAAATCAAGTATTATAGGACATGTTAAGGATGCATGTTATGCATCAGCCCAGGAAGTGGGAAGAATACCTACCATTGGTAGAATTTTCTTATAACAATGGCTATCGAGAGTCATTGAAGATGAGCCATTTTGAGGCTCTTTATGGTAGACAGTGCAACAATCCAATCAGATGGAATAACCCAGTAGAAAAAATAACCCTTGGGCCAGAACTATTAAAAGAAATGGAACAACAAATAATTCAAATAAAATAGAATATGAAGGTAGCTTAGGACAGGCAAAAGAGCTATACAGACAAAAATAGGATTCTTAGAGAGTTCAAAGTAGGGGATCATGTGTATCTTCAAATCAGACCAAGAATAAGTTCCTTGAGAATGGGAACTTGTGCCAAGATGACACCTCATTTTTATGGACCTTTTGAAATTCTGGACAGAGTTGGACCTGTAGCATATAGACTAGCACTTCCTCCCATAGTGAAAGCACATAATGTTTTCCATGTTTCATTATTGAAGAAATATGTACATGATTCTAATCATATAATTACTTTTTTTGTGATCCACGTGGAACCAGAGGGAGAATTCCTTCCAGAACCACAATGCATACTAGACAAGAAAGAGATCCCACTCAAAAACATAACAATTTCCCAGGTCAAGGTGCAGTGGAAACACTTTGGCCCAAATGAAGCCAGATGGGAATTGGAGGATGCCATGAAACATGCATACCCATTTTTGTTCACTATTGTACATAAAAACCACAACTGCAGGTAGAACATCGATGAAATGTTCTTTTTAACGGGGAGGGGATTGTAACACCCTTATTTCCCCCAAATTGTAAATATTATTATTACCATGAACAAAATATAGATAGATCTGTCACACACATGTTGGACAAACAATGAGCCCTTCCATAGAAATTAATGTATATATATTTTTTATTAAATGAAAAGGAAATTAGTGGCATGACTGTTGAAAGAGGTTTGCCAGATAGATCATGATGCATGAGAAGGGATGGTAGGGGAACCAATAATGGTGATTTGAATCCTGCCAAGCTAGTACCCTGCTGGATATAAATGCGCATCTCCAAAACAATATTCTGGCCCAGAGAAAACTTAATAACCAGTCAGGCTGGTAGTTGGGAAGTATTCCCTCGAGAGTCAATGAGGGAGATGGGCATAGTACTATCTGAAAATTCCTTACTTGACCAACAAAATCTTGCAGGGAGAGGCAAGAAAAGAGAGGAAACTCGTGGGAAGAGGGCATAAACACAAACATAAGACATGTGAATGGTCTCGAGGACCAATAGAGAAGAATAAGAGCACACAAGGCTCTCTGGTTCGGAGGAAGAAAAACTGTGAATAAACTATTATGGTTACATGAGTGCTTGGACAATGTTTTCTAATCAAGTTGATAAATGGAGTGGCAGTGATTGAGTGATCAATAATAGTAGACTCCCTTTCTTGGTGGATAGAAAACTAGATTGTCAGGTTCCCATGGGAAAAGGAGAGTAACCTTTGTCCCTTGTTGTTGCTGAGGTCAAGTATAATCCCTCTCATGCCATCATGATCTAGCTAGGCGGTGTCTAGTTGAGGAATAATCCAAGAACAATTGTGCCTATGGTTGTGTGGAAAAGGGAACCCTTTTCAGCAGTTCCAACTAAATTACAAACTTTCAAATAAGTGTGAATTTGAGTTTTATTTTACCTTTACTGTTTTGTTGTAATATGTAATTCCTTGAGTTAGATGATGGCATGATTGTTTATCTCATTGAATGGTATAGTTTGTGGCTCTGATGGCCTAGCAGTCTGGGAAGTTTGAAGTAGAAATTAAATCTCATATTTTGTCAATGGCTTCATGTTTAATCATACTTAGCTAAGGAGACCTATGATTAATGGGTATCAAAATGAATTGGGACAGAAGGTGAGTTGACCTCTATTTGAATTTGTATATGCGCTAATTTCCCCAATGGATTGATCTAGGGATCGAATCCAAAAGGCCATAGTTGGGACTTACTCTATAGGACGGTCTCGAACTTGTCAATCCCTCAAGATTTCCTTCCTTTCTATAGATTTTAATTTATGTAGGTGAAAGGTGCTTCCTTCAAACCATTAATCCGAGTGACCAGAGGCTCAAGTACGTGGGCTTAACCAAACCTTGGATATGATTCAAGAGTGTATCTCTCAGAGCTTGTCGTTTCCCATATGATTAGGACCTGGAACCCTTCGCTATGCTCAAAAAGGAGATAATCCCTCAGAGCTTCGAGACTTCAGGATGTTGGAACCTCACAGCATCCACTGTTTGCCGAAGAAAACCTATTGGAATGGTGACCAGACGGTTTGACCAGCAATTGGCAGTCTCATACCCATTATCATGGTATCTTCCTTATCATTAAACACCTACCAACTATTAGATTGTGGTTATTCCCTCCATTGTTTATCATGATCACATATCAACGACGTGATCGTCGTCATTGTCCTCTTATGGATTCAACGGTGAGGATGCTACTTGAAATTGCCACCTGATCGGAAGGTGGGCAGGAGTTTGTGACTTCAAGACTTTGTGACTCTTGCAGTTTCCCAACCTTTAAACATTTCTAGAATGTTACCGACTGAAGTGGTCATGAGGCAATGGCTACCTTTTGTTGTTGGTTATTACTTCTGCTTATTATATCCTTCCACTACCCTTGATCAAGCAGTCGAGAAGGATCCCAAAAGATATTAGATCAATGGTCCACGAAACTTTGGGATTCTGGGACTTTGGGACTTCAGGAGTTCATGGTACAATGTAACCTAAGGTTTGTCCCGAAGGTCAGAGATTAATTACCCAATGGGGTTAAATAAATCCCATGATAAACCTTAAGTCAAGTACATGAGCGAGACCCTCTCTATAAGTCCATAACTTCAGAACTTTGGGAATCCGGGGCTCTGGGAGATTTGAGGAAATAGGAGGGCGCGGTAAATGCCAAAACATTGTAACTCCCTCGTTGAAGTGTCAAGTCTTGATTGGGTGGGCCCGCGTACACTAGGGTGATGCGGCGTGACCAGGCAAGTTCACATGACATTGTGGTATGGGACTCAAGTTAAGGTGTGACCCACCTCCCCCTTATCAACTTTAAGCTATGGGTAAGTGCAGATAGATCCCAACCATTAGATATAAGGGTGGATAGAACTCCACCATAGATCCTAGAGTGGTGAGATACTTCGAGTCTCTGGGAAGTTTTTTACCTGCGTAAGAATATCGAAGGGCCGAAGGCCCGATATCTGCGAAGGTTGGGAGATACTCCCTGCAACCAACGACCACGTCACCGCCAGGGGTGGCGACCCAAGTCATGGCAGTGCCATGTCGGATGGTACAGGGGAGAAGTGAGGCCATGTGGATACCATGTGGTGAAGAAATGGCCATTGGCCAATGACGTCCTGAAACTTCAGAGGACCATAAATTTTAAACCAAAGCTTGAGTTCAGATAATTTTATAGTCATTGGAAAGCTCTCGGTGAGCACAAGGAAATGGAAGCCTTATTCGAAGGATTCAGAGAGGTGTAAGTAAGCAAAAATTTATGTTCCATCCCTTAAAAGGCTACTTAGGGGGTTGAGTGTGTGACACTAATAAGACTTTAATATGTTGTTCTTAAGAATTGATTAAGTAACTTTGGAATACTTCACAAGTCGAGTCGAGCATTCTAAAATTTATGCAAGAAAATTTTGGAAATTCGAGCAAACAACTTTGTTGATCTACTCGGACCTTGGATCTTGTGAATGCATATATTTGTGTTTGTCATTTTTATTGTGGCTAGCATGATTTCACACTTTGGAACTATATAATATCAAATTGTGTTTCACAGATGTAAACACTCTTTCCAAGCTTAATAATGATGATGGATGGACTCCAAATCTGATATTTGAATAAATTGTTATAATCTCTTGGATCATGGTGGCAAGCATAATCTAATCTGGTAACAATTGGTTCTAAACATTCTTTAAAAGGATTGTCTGCTAATCATCAAGTTTAAACCATATGGTATTCTTATGATGAGATTCTATAAACATGCTATCATTGAACATATGTCATGGCAGATAACCTTTTCACTTTATCATTTGACTAATCATTTCCATCATTCTAATACAAGTAAATGTTAATGATAATTCACTTGGTAAATTGTATTAGCTTCTTGTTGATCAAACAAATGCTACATAATTCAAATCTCACATAGTAAAAAATAGATCTAATGTCTGTATAGGTAGTCCAATCTTGCTAATTAGGTCTAGCCAAAGAGGAGGAATGTTATCCTCCTCACCCAAGACCATTTAATATTCTTCACCTTGATGTGCTATTGATTTTAAGTAAGCCATTTAATATTATTCAACTTAAAGTGATAATGAAATATATTAAAAGTTAGTCTAGATTCATCTTAATCTAAAATTTATCAATTATGAAGAAAGATCAAATTTTCATGGTGCAAACCTTTCCTCTTACACCTTTAAAAAACATTACTCTTAAAAAGATTTAATCTTCTTGAAATTTAAAAGATCCCAAGTTAAATATTAAATTAATTTTTTTTTTAAATGTATAATTATTTTAATTAAAAAACTAATTTACAAATTACTTTCACAAAAGTAAACACCATCCTTATTATTATAAAAAATACAATAAAAAAATTAAATTTAAAAAATTTACTAAAAAAATATTTACCAAAACACATTTAACATTATCACTTTATAATGTACAAATTTAATTTTAATTAAAAAAAAACATTTACATATAATAAATGCCATGAGAAATATATACAAACTTTGAATACAATTTAATATATTTATTTACATTATTACAATCAAAATAGAAATAATTTCACTTATTTTATTTTTAACTATATTTATCATCTCCCTATATTCCTTAATTAAAATTGAGTGGGCAGAGGCAAAGAAACAGCGAAATACACAGCAAATGGCGATTATATTGAACACACAGCTGAATGGTTACAATGGTTTGATTTTATAGAGGGAGAGGAAACTTTTGGAGCCTCCCGAAACAATCTGGAGTGTCGGCAGAGTTTTCTGGAGTGTTCATGATGGCCGGTGGAAGAACAGTGACGGTGGTTGAGAAGAAGCTTCGGTTTTAATGCTGGTAGGTAGAAATTATTATATGCCAACACTCCCCCCTAATTTCTACTGCTAATTACATTAATATTTACAATGCCCAATGCTTCTCTTAAATACTCAAATTGGTCTTGTGCTAAAGCCTTTGTAAATATGTCTGCAAGTTGCT
>ML798487.1:25986-39861 GCA_009831015.1 Picea engelmannii | reverse complement strand
CAAGTGTAAAAAAAAAAAAAAACATTGCTAAGATAAGAACAAATTCTCACGAGCTCCATAGTGAAACTAGGCATTGATCAATTCCTAAAATGCCATGGGATGAAAGAGGGTGTCACCTTTGTGACACTAAGAAGGTTTAAGATGAAAAGCACTTTCTCTTATAGTCCAGCCTATACCCATATTAGATCTTATTTTCAAAATATTGATCACACTACCAACCTTCCTAACCTCTTAACTCAACAAAAGTATGGTGATCTTGGAAAGCTTCTCTTAATGCTTTTTCGAGCACAGAAACAGAATTCTAAAGAATCACAGGTAATCACTTACCCTCTTAAGGTCCGATAGACTAATTAGGTCTTAGTGGACGTTAATCATCATCATAAAAACTTATTTTTTCAAATTTAAATAAAAATAAAAATAAATATTCTCATGAAAATAATATATAATAATATATCAACTTTCAATGAAATTTGATATCTTATCTTATATATATTTATTTACATTATTGCAAGGAAAAATAATAATTTAGCCTATTTTTATTATTTACATTATTGCAAGGAAAAATAATAATTTGACCTATTTTTAACCTTATTTTTCATTTCGAAGATCTCTTTCTAGAAAATTGATGTAAGGAGGATGGAAGCAGCCATGAGAAACCCTAATCCCCTTGCGGTGTAGATTGTCTCCGACCAGACAAAGAACCCCTACGCGGATATTTACCAGAACCGACCACGACCTTTCGGCCCCCACTGATACACCGGTATGGGCGACGAAGAGGGGGGAAACCCCCCTCATACAGCAATGTTGCGGCCAATGATAGATCAGGTACCAGAGCAAAGAGACCCACTTTCGAGCCCCCACCGCAGGTACGAGAACAGCTTCTAGCCAGGGAACAAGGCCTCAGAATGGAAATGGAGACAGAAGCCGAAACCTCTCAACCAAAGCCACCACGTGGTTGGGAACCAGGCAAATGCATTCCACAAATGGAGAAACCGTCGAGATACCTCATCAGCTCAACTAGGGTTGGAGAGCATACACAATTCATGAGAGAGCACACCCTCATTGGAAAATTTCTAGGACTTTGGTCAGCAGAGAGGGATATCAACAGATGGATCAATCACTCGTGGAATCCCAAAGGGGATTATGAAGTCCAACTCAGCTCCAAAGGTTTCTTTACAATCATTCTATACAATGTTGAGCACAAGGACAGGATCTTTGAAAATGGGCCATACTTCTACAACTCGGCAGGGCTGTTCCTACACTTCTGGACTGAAAGATTTAGCCCGGACAAAGAAGACTTCACCATGGCCCCTATATGGATCCTCCTATACTCCTTGCCACAAGAGTTATGGCTGGAAGAGATTCTAATGGGTATACGAAACACCCTCGAGCAGTATGTCAAAGCCTCATAAGCCACAAGATAGCAAAAATATACCTCATATGCCAGGATTTGTGTTTACATGAATATCTCCAAAGCACTCCCTGGAGAGGTGACCCTTGAGTACCAGGATGAGGACTGACAACAAACTCTGGACTACGAGCACATTCCTTTTAGATGCAGGAGATGCCATGAGCACGACCACTTATACCATGATTGCCCTCTTATCAAACAAGCTACCAAAGCAAGCGACACCACGCAGAAGGATGGCTTCACCATGGTCGTATAAAAAAGGAGAAACCCACCAAGGAAGTAGATCTCAGACTCCAGACAAAAAGTCGCAACCAAAAACTCTTATGATATTTTGGATCAGTTGCCCGAAGATGAGGAAATTCAGGACCCACACAGGGACTCTCAACAGCCGCAAAAAAATTGCCCAAATCCCAACCCTTCTCCCCAAACTTGTTAAACCCACACATAATAGAGAGGAGAAGGGGAAGGGGACACCCCAATGTTGTTGGATGACCGAGATCTAGCAGGGATAGATCTGGAAAAGATGGAGGAAGCCCTAAATCAAAAGGACCTACAGACCCTCCCTGAAGAACAATTACGCAAAGTACACAAGGTATTTCTCAATTCCTCAGCAGGATCCACAACACGCCTAGGCATAGAAACAAACTCGAGCTCTGGCTCGAAGAGAGTCCTTCGAGAGAAAAAAAGAAGAGGATGAAAAACCTCGCACCAACTGATCAAGGAAGCGGGAAACCTAATGATAAATTCAGGTCAGATCCACAAGCTCTTGGAGGGATACCTCCACACAACACCTACCTCTTAATGATGAATATCATCACCTAGAACATCAGAGGACTTAATGGTAGATCCAAGCAAAGGATCCTTCGAGACTGCATCATAGCAGAAAAACCAGAGATTCTGCTGCTACAGGAAAAAAAATGCCGAGGAGCAGAGGCTGAAACAATCTTTCAGCGCATATGGCGAGAATGGAACTCCCTAACAACAGATTCCACAGGCGCCTCAGGTGGCCTTGCTATCTTATGGAACCCATCCAACATCACTATCAGAAAACCCTTCACAACGATAGGCACAATAATGGCTCACTTCGAGGTCATCGACTCGAACCAGGAAGGAGCCATCACCAATGTCTACAGACCTCACAACAACCAGGACAAAGACAAATTCATGGAGCGGCTTGAACTAATCAAGACCCTGGAAACAAGTCAAAATTGGATCTTAGGAGGCGACTTCAACATGATCTTGATGTTGGAGGAGAAAACTGGAGGCACCAAAAAACTAGAGCAAGACAGTGGTAAGTTTAAAGCTCTCATTGATCACTTAAAATTAGTAGATATAGAAAATAGCAATGGTACTTTTACCTGGTCCAATCACAGATCAGGCAATCAACACATTGCATGCCGACTGGATTGCTTCTTAGTCACCGAAGAAATAATGGAATCAGGCTCCTACCTGGAAAGCCTCATTCTACCAAAAGAAGGCTCGGATCACTGGCCCCTGGCTCTTCATCTAGACACGGGAGAGCTTCCCAAGTATAAGCCTTTTCGCTTCGAGAAATTCTGGCTATCGCATCCGGATTTTTAGCGGCTAGACAAATCCTGGTGGGAGCAGGCAGAAATAGACCATGGATCTAGCATGTACAAATTCCAGCAGCGCCTTAAAAACTTCAAGCAGATGCTGAAACAATGGAACAAAAATTGCGTTGGCAATATACTTCAAAGTATAAGGACCATAGAAAGCAGGCTGGGGGAGATTCAAAAAATATTCATTTCCGGATCCAGAACCACAAAATTAATGAAGGAGGAGGAGCAGCTATAGGAACAACTAGAAGAAAGAAGGAAACAAGAGGAAATCTTATGGAAGCAAAAATCCAGAGTGCAGTGGCTCAAGGAAGGGGAGAAGAACACAAAATTTTGTCATAGAGATATGATTCATAGAAGACAAATCAATAGGATCACTCACCTGGAGGACAGTCAGGGCAACATAATCAGGGAACACTCCAAAATCGAGGAGGAGCTTCTCAAGTACTACCAAGACCTTCTAACGGAACTGAAGACGGACAGAACGAAAGCCATACGAAGAGTCACCGGACATATACCATGTCTGGTAACCCCAGAGAAAAATGTAGCTCTAACTAGGCCCATCACCCAAGAAGAAGTAGATCAAGTAGTAAAAACCATGCCCCTAGGAAAGGCCCCTGGCCTGGACGGATTTACCACAGATTTTTTTCACCACTGCTGGGACCTGGTCAGACAAGAAGTGTGGGAAGTGGTAGAGGAATCAAGAGCTTCAGGCCTGGTCCTACCAGCTCTCAACGCCACCTTTCTCACCCTTATTCTGAAAGAAGAAAGAGTCAAAAACCCCAAACAATTCAGACCCATAGCCCTGTGTAATGTTATCTACAAAATTATAACGAAGGTAATAGCCAATCGGCTCAAACCCATTTTGCCATTTGTCATTTCCAAGGAGCAGGCAGGGTACGTAGAAGGGAGACAAATCATGGATAGCGTCATTCTAGCTCATGAGATCATCCACTCCCTTAAGACTTCAAGAATTCTAGGTATGCTAATCAAACTCGATCTTTCAAAAGCTTTCGATCGAGCTAACTGGCAATATCTCAGAGCTGTCTTAGACTCTTTTGGTTTTGATCAGGGTTGGGTAGATTGGGTCATGAATCTCACCTCCTCTGCCTTCTTCTCCATTCTCGTAAACAGTGTACCATCCCAACCTTTTTCACCTTCTAGAGGAATCCAACAGGGGGACCCCCTCTCCCCCTTCCTGTTTGTACTTTTGGCGGAAGGTCTGGGACGATACATCAAGGCAACAGTAACTGAAGGCTCCCTTAAATACCTACCTCTACACAACATTCAGCCAACACCCTCTCATAGCCAATTTGTTGATGACACCCTCCTCCTGAACTCCCCCATGGTCCAGGAAGACAACAAGCTCAATTCCATCCTATCCGACTTCACCGAAGCCTCAGGCATGTCACTCAACTTGGAAAACTCCAAGCTCTACGTTTTCAATACCCCGCTTTCTATCCAACTTCATGTTTCCAGACTTCTGGGGATACCCAGGAGCTCCCTTCCATCCAACTATCTCGGGGTTCTCCTCACAGGAGCGGCAACCAAATCCATCTCCTGGGACAGCCTTCTCCTCTCCATTTCCAATAGGCTAAGCAATTGGACCTTTAGACCCCTCAATATTGCCTCTTGGCTGGTACTCCTCAAATCCGTTTTGCAAGCTCTATCCACTTATCTCTTCATCACTCTGACTTCTCCCAAAAAATTCATCAGAGCCATCAGAAACCTTCAGCGAAACTTTCTCTAGCATGGTCATCAACCCAACAAGAAATGGGCTCTAGTCAACTGGGATAGACTTTGCATGCCAAAAAGTCAAGGAGGGCTGGGACTCCGGGATCCAGAGAAACTTAATCAAGTAATGGGAGCTAAAATCTGGTGGAGATGGCTAAAAACTCCAACAGTTGCCTGGGCACAACTGTGACAACAAAAGTACGCCCCACGCACACCGGAAGACAAGCTAATCTGACACAACAATCGAATACAAGGTTCCAACATCTGGAACACAGCTTGGAAAAACTGAACACTGGTACAGAATCATGCCTTTTGGGAGATAAAAGATGGGGAAAGTGCCTTGTTATGGTAAGACTCATGGCAGCAACTCAAGCCCTTGGACGCAATGGAGGAACTATCCAATCTCAAAAGATCCCTCCATCAGAACACCTCCCTAAGGGTTAAGGACCTCTGGAAACCACAAGCACAACAACAATGGTGGCGCCAATGGAAGATCTCGAATCAAGAGCTCGGGACCCCAGAAAATCTCAATCTGCAGAGCTGGCAATCTCAAGCCGTCCGCAGGAAAATACCCTATCGAGAGGGACCAAACATCCTGAGGTGGGGATACTCCACATCCGACATTTTCACTATCAAAGAAGCTTATTCACTGCAGGGAAATCACCAGGGACAAAAAAAGGAGCACATTTGGAATAAAGTCCGGAATCCTGCTCTCTGGCCTAAGGTCTCCACCTTCTTGTGGCTAGTGGTGCACAATAGAGCCTTAATGTGGGATAATCTAAGAAAAAGAGGCTTCATCGGACCATCCCTCTGCGTCCTCTGCTATCAACAGGAGGAAACTAAAGAACACCTCTTTAACGGGTGTCACTACAACCAATAGATATGGGACCAAGGAGCGCAAACAATGCGCAAATCCAACCAAAATCGGAGCAACATCAATGACACAATCGAGAATTGGGATCGCAGTACCTACAACAACCCCATACTAAATCTCATTTGGCAACTTTTACCGGGATTTATTCTCTGGAAAATTTGGAAGGAACGAAACAAGAGAATATTCCACTCTCAATCTTCCCTGCCAAAGGCCACATGGGCGAAAATCAGCTCACTAATCAAAGAAACAATCAGGAGTAAGTCTTGGACAGAGGAAGATCTTCAATGCAACCTAGAGGAACAAGGCACTCTTCAAAATTGGTAGCCCATACTAAATAATCAACCGGGACCAAAGAGTCATAAGTGTCAACCGACTAGTCCAACCAACTGGACACTCCCTCCAGCACATTTCATCAAAGTAAATTTTGATGGAGCCTCCAAAGGCAACCAGGGAATAGCAGGATATGGGGCAGTGCTTAGAAATTCCAGCGGCGAAATCCTTGGTCTGGATGCAGGTTTCCTAGGGGACACAACCAACAACATAGCTGAGCTAATAGGACTACTGCGGGGACTCCAAACAGCCATGGACAAAGGCTACCAAAGAGTAATCTTAGAGGGGGACTCGCAAGTCATCATAAGGCTAATCACCAAGATTCTCCATGGATGCAACCCTACAAGAATCTCACCAAGATGGAGACCCACTGGTCTGCTCGAAGACTTCAGCCACCTCCTACAACCCCATCTCAGCATCATTACCTCCCACGTGAAACGGGACGCAAACAAGGTTTGGATTGCCTAGCAAATGAAGTAGTCGAAACGGGCGTGGAACACTTGTGCTGGGAAGCCCACACCTCACCAGAGCCAGGGATCTTCACTCGGTGCCAAACCTTAGCCACCAAAGACCTCCAACCCCCAGATGGGGTGACATGTCGCGCAATTATGCCACGTGGGATTAGGCCGGGATGCGGCATCTGCCAGCCAACATCCCCTCTGACTTTAACTTGCCATGGATTTGCATAGGCGCATTCAAGCGATGAGCCCCCATGTGTAAGGGAAGGGTACCAGCCACCAACACACTAACCAGCAGGCTTTAATGGTCATAGCGGTCATGTTAGCAATAGTCCTCATCGCCCAGGTCGATAGAGCAAAGCGCTAGTCGCTCTTTGCAGCCTCCACTCCACTGGAATAACAGAATTGCCGTAGCTTCTCCGCCACTCCACGGGAACAGTGGCAGCAGCCTGTGACCTCGTCAGTGTTCTGGAGCAAAGCGACCTTTCTGGAAAGAACTCTGGCAATTTACTGGACCCCCACCATGCCCAGAGCGAGAGGGAAGCCGCACAAGGGAGCTGCCTGGTACACGACTGAATCACGGCGCCAGAGGAAAAAGAATTTTGAGAAAGCCATAGCAATGGCAGCCAGCCGAAGGAGAACGACACCATGAATGCCTCCAATGGCATACGTGGAAGAAGTTACCCCGGAGGATAGCTTGGAAAGCGTTCCCAAGCACACTCTGTTCACAGTGCCGGATAACTGGAACCCACCTTCGGAATTTGGTCCGGACAACAAGCCTCTGACTGCAAGCATTCCGCCCAGCCCCAACGTCACCAGCTTAGAGGAGCCTTACTCCACCTGCTATGTTGAAGAGGAGATTCCTCCTGAACCACCCACGGCGGAAGTGCTGCAAGCATGTAATCTACAGGCGCACGCGCATCATGAAGCAGAGGAGACTACTCCCACAGGGTCAATTGACAGCCATAGCCAGAAGCAACCACTCTTCGCAGACTCAGGGTACCTCAATTTCATTTTTGAGGTGAGGAGTCTGTTGGATGATCAAATCTTCCGCCTCGCACGAATTGACCAGAGAATCGACATGGTCTTCGCGGCTCACTCCAGAAGTCTTCCAAAGAGACAATGTCCAACATGCGCGCATGCCTATGCGTTCCCAGCAGGATGGCGGCAGCACGAGGACGAGGACAAGCGTGCAGGCTCAAAGGTTAAATGATTCTCAGGACTAGAACTTGTTTTTTTTGCTATAATTTAGGCTTCGGGCCAGTTAGCTTTCAGTTTTCTTAGAACTAGTTCATGAAATCCAGTTCCATCTTCATGACTGATAGTCCTGGTTTCCTTCGGGCAGGACGACGCACTGTTAATTTTGTTAATTTTGTGAATGGGGTAACACATGGCAAGGGATGCCCAACTGACCCGATTTCCTGTTTAGGCGGGTCAGCTGGCATCATAAACAGCTACTGTATTTTGCTCATGGTAATATAACAGGTTCCATCTTTTTACTTAAAAAAAAAAAAAAAAAAAACCTTATTTTTCATTTCCCTACATTCCTTTTTTTTAATAAGAAAAAAACTCATATTAAAAAATGTAAAAGTTTTGTTACAATAACTGTTACAAAAACTGCCTAACAGGATCAGAACTTTCAGATCCTTTTGTTCAAAATACATTTCCCTACATTTCTTATACAACATAAGGATAATCATACTCTTTCTTGGTTTTAAATACTTTGCCAAGGTGTATTTTTATATTATTATCCTCCCAAATTATACTTTTCCACTATCTTTCCCCGCCATATAATGCTATTAAACCGGGTAACTTCTCTATACCCATGGGCAATTTCTTTAATGCTGGACATCTCGAGATCTTTAAAACATGAAGTTTGGGAAGTGTTCCTTCTTTCAACACACCTCCTTCACACGATGGCCCTGTCAGAATTTGGAGCTGGTTCATGTGTTTCAAAACCAATATCTCTAACATCGGAAATCCATCGGGATCTCCGGAACTCCCTATCCGCAAATCCTTCACCCTCTTGCACAAATTTAATTGTAGAAATTTCAAATTTGGCAACCTCTCCAATGAAGTAAGCTCCTCCACTTCAAGACAGTGAACCAAGTCTAACCGCTCAAGTTGTTGAAACTCACATATCCAGTTTGGCAAATTTACCCTCAAGTTGAATAAACTGAAGCTCTGCAAATTCTTGATATTCTGTATCTCCTGGGGAAGATCCTCATCCATACTATATGATAATACTAAATGCTTCAATTCTGACCAGGTTCCCCATATTAAAGAACCACTATTTAACTCAATCCACAGAGATAGTCTTCTCAATGAAGTGATTTCAGAAATCTCGGGTGGCAATACTAACCGGCAATTCCATAAACTCATATATTGGAGTTGTGTAAGCTTTCCTATGCTACATGGCAGTGATACCAACCGACCACAACTATCCAAATTAAGATATTGGAGTTGTGTAAGGTTTCCTAGGCCTTCAGGCAATTCTTTGATGCGCGTCTGACTCAAATTGAGAAATTCGAGTAATGCAAGTTGTGTTAGAGATGTTGGCACTGACTCTATAAGGGTTCGGGAGAGATCTAGAACCCTCAAAGAGGTGAGGTTGATCAGAAATTACAAGATAATGGATTTTCGGATAAGAGTAAACTCACAAGTTTTGGGCATAGCAAATCGTTTGGCAGAGATTGCATTTGGTTACGGCGGACTGATATTCTTTTGCAATCGGCCTGTGTCTGACTGTGTGGGAAATCTTCGAGCTGTTTCCCTGCACAGTCTAAATAATTTGCCTCCTCCTCCCCAATGTAGATTGCCATATCCCTAATAACATCGTGCACTGTTATATACGTCTTTTTCCATACATCCACAGGTTTGTTGACAATTATGTCGATGCTCTGCTTTTCAAAATTAACACTCTGAAACAAACCACGATCTATGAGAAGCTTTACATACCTGTTCCCGAGCTGCATGTTCGTTGAAAAGGTTGCCTCTTTGGTCTTAATAAAACCTTCGGCAATCCACATGACCACCAAATTCTGCATATCAATTTGCTCATCCTCTGGATACAAAGCACAGTAAAGAAAACAATTCTGCAGAGTTTTGGACAGGTCATCGTAACTCCATTTGAGTCGTCGATACAGCTGTTTTTCAACACGGGGATGTGTCTCTGGAAAAGAAGGATCTGCATTTTTCATGAGAGACAAACAAGAATTCCACTCATTTACTACTGTTGTTTTGCCTCTCATTGCTGCGGCCACTACGGTTATCGCCAAGGGCAAACCTGCGCACTCGTCTGAGATTTTTCTGGCACACTGCTCCAAACCCTCTGGAACATGACCCCCTCTGAAAGCAACTGTCTCGAACAATGCCCACCCTTCGTCCCTCGACAAGGGTTCCACCCCTATCGACTGTTCTACGTCCATTGACGCTAAATCTCTGCTGCGTGTAGAGAATACTACTTTGCTACCTTTACCGGTCTCAAATGCCACACCTAATTCTTGGAAATCCAGTGCACTCCAGATGTCATCCAACATCAAAAGAAATTTCCTCTTTTTCAGAGTTGCAGACAKCATCATCTTGGGGGTATCAGTATCAAGATCAGAAATGCTGGAAAGGTCTAATTTGAGTGYCGTTGCAATATGACGCTGCAAGACAGAAATTTTATAGTSTYGGGAGACWGTGACCCAAATYACAACATCAAAGACATCAGWTACHTTGTAGAAGTTGTACACGGATTTGAGCAAAGTGGTCTTTCCGACCCCGGCCATTCCATACACCCCAATTGTGCGAGGTTCTGAAGCTTCCGTTAGCCATTTCTGCAGCTGCGTCTCTGCAGATTTAATGTCCATTCCTACAATACCCCAATCTGGCAGGGGTTGAAGTAACTCCTTTGCCGGCGGTTGTGCTGAGGATGAGCCAATTTGCTGAGCACTAGCAAATATTGAAAAGAGAGTGTCAAGCTCTTGACGGAGCTGATCAATTCTTGAGTTCCACTCTCTAATCTGTCTGGAAATTCTGGGCTTGCAGAAGATGCAGTCCAGACACCGTTGCTGCAGCTGGGACCTATCGATCAGACCTTTTGCCTCTCCAATCGCATCACCCATACTGTCCAAGCAGTGTTGGATGGACTCAGCCGGCGTTCTCTGCTGATTTTGAAAGCCATTGCAAATATCTTGTAAAAGAAGCTTCATACTCTCTAACTTAGCTCGCAGATCCCCACGGTTTCGATCCAGATGAATAACATCATCTATTTGTTGAATGAGTGGAGCAACAATAAGTTTGTTCATGGCGTCCGCTGCAACTGAGGTTCCAATCTGCTCCATGGCATTGATAGAGGCAGAGAATATATTGAAATATGAAAACGGTTGGCTCAGAGAAGCTGTGAGGGAGAGGGAAATAGCAGGGAGATGGATAGGAACCAGGGAGAGAGGGGTAGGGACATTAATATAGGCATACTGGAAATCGATGGCCGGTCGTGTTTGTGTGTAGTGGCATCTTGAATTTCGTAATAAAGAAAAAGTGAAAGTTGGAAGCATGTAATTTTTTTCATTTTAATTTGGCTCCGTGTCTCCTGTGTTATGTGGATTCCCTTGTGTAAAAATAAAAATTGTAATGGATTCCTTTGTGTAAAAATAAAAATTGAAATTGTAATGGAATAGTGCTAAAAGAATCTACTATAGACAAGTGAGGACTTATAATTCAAATAATAATTTAAATAGGTCTTATTTTAATTGAATTATTTTAATGTACTAAAGACTTTATTAAGACAATTGAATTATTTTAATGTACTAAAGATTCTACTAAGACAAGTGGGAATTAATAAATCAATTAACTTTATTTTAATTGAATTATTGTATTAATCTATTGTACTAAAGACAAGTGGGAACAAATAATTCAAGCACCATTTACTTTAATTAAGATAAGCTGGGACTAATAATTCAAGTATGACATTTTTTAATTGAATTATTGTATTAAAGACAAGTGGGGATTAATAATTCAAGTAGGCTTTACTCTAATTGAATTATTGTACCATGTATAAGATTGAAAAAAAATTTGATAAGAACTACTCATCTATTGTGCTAAAAGACCATACTAAACACTAGTGAGGACTAATAATTCAAGTAGGCATTATTTTAATTGAATTATTGTACTAAAAGACCTTACTAAGACAAGTGGGGATTAATAATTCAATAGGTCTTACTCATCTATTGTACTAAAAAACCCTACTAAAGACAAGTGAAGACAAATAATTCAAGTAAGCCTTTAATTGAATTATTGTATTAAAGATAAGTGGGGATTAATAATTCAAGTAGGCCTTACTTTAATTGAATTATTGTACTCATTTATCGTACTAAAAAGACTATACTAAAGATCATTTATTGTACTAAAACACCATACTAAAGATAAGTGGGGACTAATAATCTACACCTTACTTTAATTGAATTATTGTAGCAAAAATAAGTGAGAAATAATAATTCATGTAGACCTTATTTTAATTGAGTTATTATACTAATGACAAGTGGGGATAATTCAAATAGATCTTATTTTAATTAAATTATTGTACTAATCTATTTTACTAAAAGACCTTATTAAAGATAAGTAATGATTTATTAAAAACAAGTGAAAATTTAATTAAATTATTGTACTAATCTATTGTGCTAAAAAACCTTATTAAAAACAAGTGAAAAATAATAATTCAAGTAAACCTTACTTTAATTAAATTATTATACTATATGTAATTTAAAATTAACAAAATTGCTATCACTTCAAGTATTGTATTAAAAAAAATACTAAAAACAAGTTCAAGTATTGTATTAAAAAACAATACTAAGGTCAGTGGAGGCGGCTGGATGGTAAAGTCGTTCTTGCAATGAAGGTCAAGTCTTATGCTCAAACCTGAGCAAGGACGTGGTCTAGCTGCAGAAAGCTTAACTGGGCCAAGCCCACATACCTTTCAATCTCATATTTTAGGGTTTTTCCCCTTTGAGTTACGATTTTTGCTTTGCAGCTAGGGTTTAGGAACTGACAGCCGCAGCGGACTGTGCCCATAAGATGACGGCCCTGCAGGGGCTCACACATCGCCAGGAGGGAGCGCCGACTGACGTCTCCTACAGCCGAGTCACGGCCAATGAAGATCTGGCAACTGGGGTGAAGCGACCAACCTTTGAAACGACTCTAGAAATGCGCACGCAGCTGCTGATCAAAGGGACATTCAAGGATCGAGAGATGGATATAGACCCGACTAAGGAAAACATCTCTGCAAGCGCCTCGGCCCCTTGGATCCCCAGTAAGTGCATTCCACAAGCACCACAAGCCCCAAAATATGTTATAAGCTCGCCCCGTATAGAGGAGCAGAAACAATACATGAGAGATAATGCCCTGGTAGGGAAGTTTCTAGGGCTTTGGCCCTCGGAGCGTGATTTGGTCAAATGGATACAGTACTGGTGGAGACCAAAAGGTCACTACGATCTACAACTAGGATCGAAGGGCTTCTTCACGATCATCCTCCACAACCTAGAAGATAGGAATCGTATCTTTGATGGGGGTCCTTATTTTTACAACTCAGCGTGACTCTTCTTGAGATTCTGGACGGAAAAGTTCAGCCCCGAAAAGGAGGACTTCACCCATGCACCGGTTTGGATCAGGCTGTATTCTCTTCCCCAGGAATTCTGGTTGGAGGAAGTCCTCCCCGGCATAGGCAACACCATTGGTATTTATGTTAAGTCCTCCGAAGCAACTAAACAGAGACGCTACACTTCATATGCAAGAATCTGCGTCTATCTGAGCATAGCCAAGCCGCTCCCGGGGTCAATTACGCTGGAGTATCATGATGAGGATTGGACTCAAACCATCGACTATGAACACATTCCCTTTCGATGCAGGAAATGCCACGAGCATGGACACCTCTTCCGGGAATGCCCACTCAACGTGACTCACAAGGAAGGGAACCCAGAAAGCAACAAGGACAAGGAAGGATTCATGCAACAGGCAGGGCGAAGATGACAGGGCAACAGAAAGAAACCATCCCAAGTAAGTAAATATCCCTCCACCAGTAATAAGTTTGCAATTTTACAAGATCACCCCGAAGAACTTACAGACCCAGCACACACGAATCCACCATCCCAGCACACTGTATCCCAAACTAAGGTCTCAGAGGCTGAACAATCCGCGAGGAGTAAGGAGTCGGACCCCCCGCCCCCATGGGCCCGATGCGGGATCCGTCAGAACTGCAGGAGATAGACGATGGGGATGAGGACATGGAGGTAGAAGAACAAGACCTAGTTGGAGTGGATCTGGAGCACCTTGAGCATGCCTATAGACATCAAAAACTTTATACCATACCTAGGGATCAACTAAGGAAGGTGCACAAAGTTTTTCTCAACTCCTCTGCAGGATCCTCAGCCCGAGCTGGAAAAGCCCTGGGCATCTAGGGTAGTCAGACAAAAACCCCAAACAAAGCTCAAAAGGACGAAAAGAGACAGGGCA
>ML798487.1:7729-19922 GCA_009831015.1 Picea engelmannii | reverse complement strand
ACTTCAACTTATGGGACTATTTTACTACGGCTTCAGTTATTATAATTATTATACCACTGGTCAAGGTGTGTTGAGTGTAATTCACGAATTGATGAAAAGTATATATAAAATGACGCATCAACTATCTTTAATTATTGTATTCCTCTCAGCTTTTCCGAAACGTTTTCCCCTTCTGGTTGAATTATTATACTGTTGTGTAAGTTGTGAAATTATGACTTGTTGTGTAAGTTGTGGAACTATGTCAGATTCAGTTGTTACTGATTACTTTAATTATTGTAGTATTGGTGTGTTAGATTTATAAACAAAAACAAAAAGAGTAGTTTAAACGTTCTATTTTTTGGCAGTTTTTTGGTGATTTTTTTTCGATTGATTTTGCTCAAAATCTTGTGAATTGGATCTGCAGATTTGAGTGGATAAGTTTGTATAATCCAAGTGTCTCAAGGATTTTTCAGCAAGCTGAATCCATTTATGCATAGAAATGTAATTTAAACAACAGAAAATAGTGATTTTGTCCAGATTTACATCACCTAATTTCAAGCAAGAATCCCAAAAGATAAAATGTTTAACCAACACCAAAACAAAAAGCTTATACACAACTATTACAAATCCACCCTTTGTATCTAGCCTTTCTTAAAGCCTTTAGATTAACCTTTAAATCAATATTTAGATATTTTATAATGAAAATTTAAATATTCATTTAAAAATAATGAAAATTTAAACATTCATTTAAATTAATATTTAGATATTTGATAATGAAAATTTAAACATTCATTTAAATTATTATTTAAATGAATGTTTAAATTTTAAATTAACATTCATTTAATTTAAATATTCATTCATTCATGTTTAAATTAATATTCATTTAATTTAAACATTCATTTAAATTAGATATTTGATAATAAAAATTTAAATATTCATTTAAATTATTATTTAAATATTTAATAATAAAAATTTAAAGAGATTAACGAGTAGGAATTTAAGTAGAAATCCATTAACTATAATAACTTGGTATTTAATAATAGTTATTAAAACTTTACATTATAATAATAACTATCGAAAAACTCAACTCAACCTCATATCATTATCAGTCATATATGAAATAATTACCATAATAAATCACAATGTGCTATAAACCTTAAGAGGATAAGTACAATCAAATCCACCAACACTCTCAATTTTCTCGTCTTCCCATTAACAATAATGTGTGTACGTCCTAGAGCAACATTGCTTACTATATGTTTATAAGGGAGTGGTCGATCATAGTAATGATGTTGGGATATTGTTAATGGGCAACTAATGCAATTGGAGAGAGGCAAGTTTTGTTTTGTATTTTTCTATGTATTTTTAAAAAGATTATAGTTGATTGTTTTGGAGTCATATTACATATTCTTTGTTTTATTAAAAATGATATTTGTTTTATTAAAAATTATGAAATTGAATTTTGAATTATAAATTATGACATTGAATTTTGAGATAAAATAGAAGATTTATTTTACAAAGTTTATTATAATTTAATATGTGCTAGATTATCATAGTAAAATATATGATAAAAGATTATTTAAATATGAGAATGATTCATATAATTTGTGAGAAATTTGATGACTAAATCAAAGCAAGTAAATGTAAGTTGTCTAGCAAACTAAACCCACACCTTAATCAATTGAGCTACAAAGAATTGACAATATCAAATGTTTATATTAATAACACTATAGTTTATTAAACTTCTCTATATATCTCTATACAATAATATAGACTAAATTTATTTAGTTTTCTGTCCATCTACATGTATCATAGATTAATTATAAAAACTGAAATAAAAATATGATGAATATTAATTAATAATTATTTTAAACATTAACAATTATAATAATATTGGATGAGTCGTAACCCTAACGAGGGCTCCCTCCTGCCATAGCTAGGTTTGGCTCCATGAGCTCTGAAAGGGGCGACGAGCAACCACCTCTCGCTCTGCCATCAGTAGATGCAGCTGTCTTCAAACGTCTGCTCATAGCAGAAGGCAAGAAACTCACCTCCGATCCGCCCCCCAAGTTTGTCAAAAAATTGGATGATATACCGGTCATCGCCCTTCCACTGGAGCAACCGATGCAGATCACGGTGTCTTTGGCAGATCGGGCCCTGGTGAGCTAGTTCGTCGGACTCTGGCCCTCGCCCCGTACTACCGAAAACTGGATCCAGAAGAATTGGCGCCCTCTGATCACCAGTAGTGTCACCTGTTATGTGGTTGGTCGAGGGTTTTTTCTGTTCAAATTCATCTCCATAGACGATCGCGACTTGTTCTTCAGAAATGGGCCCTATTTCATGGGGCCCCAAGGGCTGTATCTAAATCGTTGGACCCCCAATTTCGATCCTGCTCTAGATGTACCTAAGGAAATATCGGTGTGGGTCAAGCTCCCTAATCTCCCGATCCACTGATGGACACCCTCCTCACTGCAGACCATTGGCAATGGGCTAGGTAAGTACATCGACAAAGAAAACCCCAAAGATCAATACTCATGTGTCTGCATCTGTGTTGAAGTCAACTTAGAAGATGGATTACCAGAAGCAATAAAATTGACTATAGGTGATTGGAAACACTTCCAGAAGCTAGACTATGAACAAATGCCATTCAAATGTAGACATTGCCACAAGTATGGGCATTTCCATAAGAACTGCCCAAAAATTCCTCATTCCTAGCAAGAAAAAGATCTTGAAGAGGGGTGGCAGTAACCCAAAAGACATAAGGAAAATCCTAAATATGGACCAGGCAGAGAGGGGAAAAACCCTAATTCCCCCCCCAGCCAGAAAAGAAGCTCTGACACAAAAAAAAATTAAAAAATCAGCTTGAACCAGGTAATAACTTTTCCATCCTGGAAGGGCCAGAAACCGAAGGAAATATGGTTGAATCGGATCCACCCATCACCCTTTCCTCCCCAGAAAACAAAAGAGTAGATCCTACTCCAGCGTCCAACGTGGCCATCTCCTAAGAACTCCCACCCGCCCAACAAGATCAAGGAATAGAGGAAGATCGATCGAAAAAAGAGGAAGGGGAAATAGATCCAATACAAAGCGCTAAGAAAAATCCAAAGAGAGGAAGAAAATCAACAAAGGAATGCAGAGAAGAAGAAACCTACAAAGACAAGTTGCAGGGAGGAAAATCAACCTTAGAAGGGTTGTTCAACCCCAGAACAATGAGGCGACAAGGGAAATTCCCTAAAGGAGTTGCCACCACCAGCAAAGGTAAGTAATGAAGGTCCTCTCCTAGAACTGTAGGGGTCTACAGAGCAAACAAAAAGCTGAAGCAATGAAAGATCTAATGCTCATAGCCACCCCAAACATACTCTTAGTCCAGGAGACCAAGTTGGAGGAACAATAGTTTCTCTAGACCAGAAATTCCTTCTAGAACTCAGGAGAAGGAATAGTAGCAAGCTCCCGAGGTGCTTCAGGTGGTCTAGGCACTCTTTGGAATCCTAATAAGTTCAAACTAATCCATTCTCTCACTTGTCCACATTGGATATTCACAAATCTCGGCCATAAAGATACAAGCCTTCAGGTAAGTCTCTTCAACATTTATGTTCCAGTCCTTCTTGCAGAAAAAAGAGAATGTTGGAAGTCTATTCAAGATTTCCTGCAGCTTCATCACCCCAAGAATATAATTCTAGCGGGGGATCTGAATCTCACCCTATCCGCTCAGGAAAAGAAAGGGGGAACCCCATTTAGAGACCCCTCTGGGAAACAGTTGATGAACTAATATTGGATTGGGATCTGGAAGACATTAAACCCCCCAAAGGATTGTTCACCTTGTCCAACAAAAGAATAGGCCCAAGACATATAGCCACTCGGCTTGACAGATTTCTCGCTCAACACTCTCTCCTTCTTCTTGGCTTAACCTTGACTCCTCTATCCTCCCTTTTAATGCCTCAGACCATAAACCAATCCTCTTAGCCATCACGCAAGACTGCAACCTGGGCCCCATCCCTTTCTGATTTAGCCCCTCCTGGATTCAACAAGAAGGGTTTCTAGATCTCGTCTCCTTAGTCTGGAAGGATTTAATCACGGGCTCACCCTTTTTCATCTGGGAAGAAAAGTTGAGGAAACTTAAAGAGGCTCTTAAATCCTGGGCCAAAACTCTCAAAACCCCCCTCCATCAGCGACTGGAAGTGCAGCTTGCCCTGGAACAACATCAAATCCAAGCGGAGACCCTCACCGTAGACCCATCTTCCTTGGAAAAAGAACACCAATTGCAAAGAAACCTCCATCGTGCTTGCAGACAGGAGGAGGATTATTGGAGGCAAAAATCTAGAAGCCTCTACCTCCAAGCAGGGGATCAAAACACTATCTTCTTCCACAAACAGGCAGAAGGACGAAAGTAATTCAATTCTATCAAAGAAATCCGCACCCAAGAACAAGTCCTTTCCAATTTTGAAGACATTAAGCAAGCAAATCATATTCACTTCAGAGATATCTACACAGATGAGCCCCCTCCCCCAGAAACTTCCACCTGCGATGTCCTAAATTTGATTCCCAAAAGGGTCTCCATGGAAGATAACTCAGCTCTCACAACACTGATCTCTAAAAAGGAAATCAAGAAAGCTATAGCCAATATGGATCTTGACAAAGCCCCAGGTCCATATGGCTTCACGACTCAGTTCATCAAAGTCTGCTAGAAAATAATTAAGAACGATCTCCACAGAATGATTCAAAAATCACAATCCTACAACAAAATTGGAGGAAGCACCAACTCATCTTTCCTATCCCTCATTCCAAAGGAAAGAGAAACCACTTCCTTTGATCGATTCAGGCCAATCTCCCTCTGCAACATCAGTTACAAAATTATCACTAAAATCATGATCAATCGGATAAAAAAGATTCTTCTTTCAATCATACCTGAAAATCAAGGGGGCTTCATCAAGGGCAGAAACATTGGTGATAACATTATCCTTGTCCAGGAGGCCATTCACTCAAGTCAATCTCGGAAAGAAAAAGTAATGGTAATCAAACTGGATCTGGCAAATGCCTTTGACAGGGTAAGAAACAACTTTCTTTTTTAGGTTATGCAATGTTTCGAGTTTGACCACTCCTTTGTCAAGTGGACTCAATCATGCATTGGAAGATCGTGGATAGCATCTCTAGTTAACGGACGAGCAGCTGGATTTTTCCAAGCCTCTCGAGGATTATGGCAAGGTTGTCCCCTATCCCCGCTACTCTAGGCCATTTAGGCGTTGGTGTTGAGCTTCCAACTGGATCAGAGTCAACAAATTCAAGAGCTAATGGGACTGTGCATAGCTAGAGGAGTCAAAGATATCAACCATGCTTAGTTCGTCGAAGACACCATCCTCCTAGGAAGCACAAGCAACCACTCGGCCAAAAAATTCAAATCTGAACTAGACAGATATCAAGCCATCTCAGGCAGCAAAATCAACTACAGGAAGAGCTAAATCTATGGTTGGAATTGTACCCCGAGGGAGATGACTGACATCACCCGAATACTTGGAATAACGAGCAAAACTCATTGGGACTCCTTCAAGTATTTAGGCGTCCCCATTTTTGAAGCCTCTGCCAAGTCCTCATGCTGGGCACCCCTAATCGACAAAATCAAATCCAGAATAAGCGCCCGGGGTTCAAGTTGGTTAAATCCAACAGGTAAGCTAGTTCTTATAAATTCATCCCTCTCAAGCATTCCTATTTATCAATGTTCAATCATGTTAGCCCCAAAAGACATTATCACTAAAATTGAAGCCCTGCTGCGACGCTTTCTATGGAAAGGAGGAAAAAACAACGACAACAAACTTTTGTTGCTCAGTTGGGGGAAAATATCTCGGCCTATCCCTAAAGGAGGTCTCCAACTCTGTGATCTACAAATCCAAAATCAGGCTCTAGGAGTGAAATTGCTTTGGAATGTAGTGTCCAGGAGGAGCTCCTAGTGAAAAGAAACTCTTTGGAAGAAATATTTCTCTGGCCCAAGGCTCGGATGTCTTGACACCCCACCCAAGCCAATCATGGCTCTCCAATCTTCTCCATCTACTCAAAAGAGCATAATTTCTTCACTACTACTCTTACTTGGATTCCAGGCAATGGGAAACAAATTCGAATCTGGGAAGACACCATAATGGGGGACCCCCCACTCAATACTATTCCAGGCATGACCCTTCTTAAATCCTTTCTAAAATCTAAAAATATAAGTACCCTTTGGGATATTTCCCTCTGGCAAAGAGACGGAACCAAAGATTGGAAGAGACGAGTCTTTCCTGATTGCCGCCCCCTAGCTGCACCATGAAAAATAAATTTTGATTACTCTGCTTCAAGGGAAATCCCCAATCTCCAAAAGAATCAAGGACAAACGAGGTTGGGGAAGTCAGTCAGGGGACTACTCAATAGCAGCAGGCTACAAAATCCTCTCTGCAGAGCCCCAGATCCCAGGAAATCTGGCACTATGGAAGGCGATTTGGCAAGTCAAAAGTCTACCTAAAGTGGACTTCTTCATTGGGACCTTAGCACATAACAATATTCTGATGGGCGATAACCTCTGGAGAAAAGGATACGAAGGCCCTTCGAGATGTCGTCTCTGCTACTCCCACGAAGAGTTCGTTGATCACCTGCTCCTTAACTGCCCCTTTGCAAAAGAAGTTTGGCACTTAGCCCTGTCAGGGTGGGTCTTGGTTGTCCAAATTCCTCCATATATCCCCTCTCTACTAATCAATTGGGCCTCTCTCTATCCCTTTTCGCTCAAATCCAAAGATAAGATTAAGTGTTGTTGGTTGACCCTCCCTAAATTTATTTTATGGAAAATATGGCTAGCAAGAAACGCCCTTATTTTCAGAAATCAATCCTCTACCCCCACCCATGTATCTGTCAAATCCAAATCTCTTCTGGGGTACTGCCTCTCCTTCCTCTGGTCAACCTCCAACAATCACCCTCTCTCCCCCCCAAAAAAAGCCTGGATTCATAGCCTCGCTCCAGACCTAAATCCCCCTTCCCCCTCCCCGAAGCAACTTTACGAATCTTGGGAACTGCATAAGGAGCAAGTGGATTTCAAAGATAGGTGGTGCGCTCAACACAAACACATCCTTTTCTTTGATGGAGCTTCGAAAGGAAACCTAGGGGCGGCAGGAGGGGGAGGGGTTATATTTGGCCCCGACGAAATCTTAGAATTGGTCTATTCTCGGGGATTAGGGGAAGACAACAACAACATGGCAGAAGCTTTGAGTCTCTAGCAAGGCCTCACCCAATCCCGGGAGCTAGGAATCAATGAAATCTCAGTGATAGGAGACTCTCAGCTCCTAAGCCGAGCCTTGGTCACTAAATCATTACCAAATCAAATGAAACTTTGGCAAATTCTCAAGAAAATCCAGCGACTCTCTAACTCCTTCTGGAAAATTGATTTTTTCCATGTACTCCGACATTTAAATGAAGAAGCGGATCAGGAAACCAATGCCGCCACTCCCTTGAGCAAGGGGCTCCTCTCACTCAATGGGACCCTATCCATCACCCCAATCCCTTAACGAACTAAGGTGGGTGGTGATCCAAAAATGAAGGTATTACTGATAAATTGCAAGTTTAGTTTATTGTACTTTATGCATCGGATCGATAAGAATGCGAAATACATAAACTCATTAACTTATTGCGGAATATCAAAAGTGACTTTTACTCGATGCTCATTAATGATTAAAGAGATCAGCCATTAATAACCATGCTGCAAATTAAGAGAAGAGAACAACAAAACAGAAAGAGAAATAGAGACAAGAACTCGTTAACGGAGTTCACCAATCGTTGGCTACGTCTCTGAGCCCGCTTCCAAGTGGAGGACCTCTTTATTTCTCTTTAAAATGCTCAAATTTCTCTTACATAGGCTCTTTGTTGTTACATAACATGCTTCAGATCTGCTGTGAAAGACCCCCCTGCTCAGATTCATACACGCCTCATCAAATTCCTCTCAAAAACATGGCAAAAATGCCTCTCAAAGCATGAGAAAAGGCCAAAAATTACAAGTTGCTCCTTCAAATCCCATCAAAAAGTCTTCCTCAAGCTTCAAAAAGAATGGTTTTTATAGTTTTTAGGCCCAGATGAGGAAGTCCAACTTCCCTTGAAGATCTGGCCTCTTTCTGGGATCAAATCCCCCTCCAAATGGCCAAAATATCCTCCAAAACCCAATTCTGGTCATTATATCAGGCAAAAATCAATTAAAATTGCATAACAGGGTTAAAAAAATCCACTTTTCCATAAATTTGGGCTTAAGCCCCCAAAATGTGGTGCTCGCCCCTAAACATATGGTCATATGCACTAATTTTGGCCAAGCATTGGTCCCTAACATTCGCTAGCCCTAGGTTATATGGCGCATTCCATGGGACCTTTGGCCTAATAAAGAAATGTGCATTGCATTAAGCCCTAAATTCGGGCGCTTGGATAAGGTCACAGCCCCCAAATCTTGGTGGTTAGGCGCTGGAATCATGGCCTTAATCCATGCGCTTGATGTTTGTTGGATAGTCTGCACCCCTTCTCCTTGACCAGTGGTTTCGTTGCATATATAACCATGGGTTGGGGCTTAGTCCCAAACCCCCCTTTTCCACCATATTAAAACATGCATTTTAAATAATTATATTGTGCCTTTTATACACAAGGCACATGCATGGCGTGTTAGTGTTAGAGATTTCCTCAAAGCGCTTGGCTTGGTCTGTTGGTCGTGGGATCAAAACCCATGGATCCCAAAACATTTTTAACTCGCCACATTATTGATGACTGGGTGCCATGTGGCTGCCCATGCCTGGGCCATGTGGCACAACAACATTTGCCCAAATATTCGCCACATGTCCAATTATGATTGGATCTGTCATTTGCCCAGTCAACTGCTGCAGTGCTGCCACATGTCTCTACCACATCAGCATCATTAATTAGCTTTGGTGATGTCATGCTGATGTCAGCATTGACTTTTGCCAGTTGACCCTTTGATTTTTTAATTGTTTGAGAAAATAGTCAGAGTGCGATAAATCTCACATACGTAGTCCATTTGAGAAAGTAAATATATAGCCGGAATCAATGTGACGAGCTGGTCGTAATGGAATTGGTTTTACTCAATTCTGAGAACTTTCATTTTTGATCATTTTCTAAGCCTAGGGAGCCTCCTGGATCATTCCTCCCCACTTTGGAAGCTTTTCGACCACCAAAAGTCTGCTTTTACTCAGGTAAAAAGTGAGGGTACTGCCTCCCCACTTGTCCTGTATCATCCATCCTCTCTGTTGGGACAATGATCACCTGACTAATCACAACAAACATGAAAACTGAGATAGCATTGTTTACCAAATTAATCATCCCATCAATTGCATAATCATCTACATTCTTTGTCACAATTAACAGCCATACACCACTGAATAGCAGCAAACTAATCAACAATACTAGACATGCTAATGAGAATGAAACAACATGGCTAGCCCTATTGGTTTTGAAAGGTCTCCTACTATAAAAAGATATTCCTCTAATTGGGAGAAGACACCTAAAATCCAACCATATTAAGAGTTGGTGTGAATGATTTTTATTTATTATTTTATTTTATATAATGATAATTATAGTTTCTAATATAATTAAAATTATAATTATTGCAATATGTCATATTTATAGTTGGTTTTTTAATACAATGCAATTATTAATAAAAATAGAATGTAAAAGTAACTTATATGAAAAAAACAAAAATATTAACATAAAACAAAAACAAAACTTTTTTAAATATAAAATAAATATAAATAAAAAATAAAATTTTTAAATTAGATTAAGCATTCCACCAAAACCAATATATTAACTTAATTAATTATATATTTATCTAGTTATCTATATATCTCTACCTATAAAGACTAATCAATATAGCAACTATTTACATTAAATTCATTATCTTGTTAAAGAAAAGGATTGAACTCCTTTTAAATTTATGTGAAAATATCAAATGTCTATATTAATAATATTAAAATTTATTCAACTTATTTACATATCTCAATAAAATAATATTGATTAAATTTATGTAGTTTTCCATTTATCTCTCTACATTAAAGATAAAATATAAAAATTAAACTATAAATATAAATAATATTAGTTAATAATTATTTTAAACATAAAAATTATAATAATATTGTAAAAAACAATGTAATTCTTAGAAAATTATTTATAAATACAATGGTTATCAAGTCAAACATACAAATATAAATGCAATGGTTATCAAGCTAAAGATACTTAAAAATTAAGAGGAAATTTATTAATATTAATATATAAATAATCAAAAATTTAAAAATCATTATTTATAATGTAGAGAATGTATATTCATAATTTATTATAAAAAATAAAAATAAACTAAAAAATATTAATAATAATAAAAATAGTAAAAATAATTTTATTTTTTATATATAAGAATATTTAGCAAAATATTAAAACATAATGATTTATTTCATATAATAATACTTTTGTATTTTATATATTTTGTTGAATTCTCATGATTGAATTTTTTTCTGAAAATTATATTTACTCTTTCCATGGACCAAATGGCTTAACACATAAACTAATGTTTCTCTACATCATCTCTTCTCGTCCCATGAAACACAAGAAGCCTCAGAGTTGTGTCTTGGTTCGCCATACTCTCTCTAGTATTGTTTCCTCCTAACTGACCACTATATGTTGGTGATATTAATATTGATATTGAGACTCTTCCTCTCGAAGTATTTTTGACCTCAACCCCTTCTTCACTCGTATCTTATCATTCCCTTTCTTCTTCTACTCCTATCTCTGCACTTTCTTCGTTTCTTTCTTCTTCATTAAAAATGTGCCAAGGGGTGGTTCAAAGAGGGGGTTCCTCTAACTTATCTCATTATCCTCGGTGAGGGATCCCAAAGAGCTTACTACCTATAGCCATGCAAGCACATTCACAATTTCTTAATCCTCTTCCCCTTCTTGGAGGGATCCATCACAATCTTCAACCACGTCAACATTGCTACTCTGCGCCTCATCTCCCTCTTATGGGAATACATCTCTTAACAACCAAGGGCATATGACTTCATCTTCTCCAAACCTACTTCCACTACTCCTGGTATCCTCACTTGATACCCTACTCCTAACTCCATGTCTCTTTGGCAGCATCATCATCTTTTGGATTCCTTCCATTGGATACATTCTCTCTCTTTTCCCCCCTTCTTTCCATCCCATCCCCCATGTGCATGAGGGGGTTTACTTGGCCATCCTATCGGGATCCATGCACATCATTCCCTTCTCCACAAACAACATCTTGATCCACAGGGGGATCTCTTCCTACAATCTCTTTCTAGGGTCGACAATAAACTTTCTTTCAGCCTCGTTGAAAGACTTGTTGTATTCAATGGTGAACTCAATGATGTATCCTTCCTTAACCTAGTCTAACTAGAAGTTGGTAGCTCTAGTCTACTTATTACCCACATATCCCAGCCTATTGACTGTAGTCTAGTCCCATACCAATGGTTGTTCTCTCTGGACAGGTTTAATCATCGACTACCTCTTTACCCATTCATACAAAAAACAAGGAAACTCAACAAAGAAAATTCCATACAAATCTGTATATGTGTACCTTTGTTTCCAGCTTTTGATGTTGGTCACCAGGTTCTTGATCTCTTACCGTGCAAAATCATCCTCGTTCTCAGATAAACAATCTTGTATTTCCTCCCTAGAGGGTTTCCACCTCATTTCCTTCAACACCAAGTATAAAATTTTTAGGTCCCAGCGATGAAGCCATTTATTGGCTTCTATTTCACTACAGGGTTATAGACCCAAGGTTCGATAGGAGCAGCCAACAAAACCCCATAGGTGTCAGCATAGTCAATCCCCAAGAAGTGGGGAAGGTCTCACCCAAGACGCCATGAGAATCACAGAGACCATAAGTCTTATGACAGGTGTGAAGGAATTATGAAGATGAGAAAGATCCAGAGAGTATAATCATTCATTCATTCATTCATATATATTTTTGCAATATTACCCTACAGAAGAAAGTAAACACATATACAACCAAGCCATAATATAAGAAATGAAAAGAGAAAGGCATTCGTCTTTTGTTCATTAACTTCAAAATCATTTAGATACAAAGTCATAACAAAGATGCACCATGTATTCCAGTCTCCCTTCATTTCATTCATACATCTATATTAACTCTGAACATTAGATTCATGCAAAACTATTAGAAAACTTGAACTGGAGA
>ML798486.1:150633-164082 GCA_009831015.1 Picea engelmannii | reverse complement strand
GTGAACATTGCTTTCTGAATCAAAGTGTTATTTCTGTTGTTGTTCTTATATCATTTCTATGTTATTGTGGAGATTATGCTGGTTATATTACTGTTATTCTGCCATTTCTAGCATTTTATTTATGTTTTGCATACTTTTTATATCTGGTATATTACATACCACCATTCGAGCAAGTGTTTTAGTTCTGCAGTTTTACAACTTCATCCTATTTCATTAATTCAATAAAATATATTGTTCACTGGATATCTAAGTTGTTCTTCATATCTCTATGTTTATTGTATTCAATATGTTAATCAATTCGTTTCGGTCCTAAATCTGGATCATGTAGGATGGTGGAGTTGAGTATGGATGTTATGTGAAACAATGATATGTTGATGGTTGACGACTGGTATAGTGGTAATTTATGGTTGTATGTTAGTAGTCAACTTAGACAAACCTGCTTTAATACCAATGGAGCATAGAAAACTTATAATAAATTGCTAAAATAATATGAGAAGTAAAAAATAAGTATAATTAACTTATAATAAATTGCTAAAATAATATGAGAAGTAAAAAATAAGTATAATTATATATGAGGAAGATTAAAAAATGATTTCTTACTTACAATATGAGGGTAAAAAAAAATACTTGTAAAAGGCATCTTGGTACCCTTTATGAAGGGTTATGCCTTTTATTAATTCTATTTAATATTTTATTATTTTCTTTATTTTTATTTTATTTACATTACTTTATTGAACCATCTTACTCTATATTTATTCCTTTTTATTTTTATTTTATTTACATTACTTTATTAAACTATCTTACTCTATATTTATTCTTTGTAAATAGTTGTTGTTATTATTAACACTATCCTTAAATGCTTTTCACTTCCTAATATATGAACGGTCAGGTATAAACATAAAACAAATGAATATAACATCTATATTGCCTCAAGCTATACTATCTCATATTGTGTACTTGATTAGTTATATATATCTTCATTGTGTGTTTGTGAATCACAAAGTCATCTAGAAGAATTATTAGGGCCACCTTCTTGGCCTTTATATGCTTTCACGGAGAATAATTATTTAGCATGTGTTTGTTTCGTCTTCTACACCCCATCTTGTTTATTGTTTTGTCTTATTATGTCTTATTACCCCACTTTCAATAAAGAAATTTGAAGCAAGCTGGAATAAACAACCAGTTTCCCTTTCTATCCACCTTACAAATAGATTCTATTCTTTCACAATTGTCCTTTTTATCATTTTGTTGTATACTCCTTAAATAGCGTTCTCTTGTTGTTTTTTGCATTGTCATATATAATTTTTTGCATTGTCATATATAATTTTGTTTTTAACTTTTTCTTTGAATTACTTGGAAAACCTTTTATGCCCTTTGTATTATTTTTGCATTTTATTACTTTTATCCAAAACCACTAACCTTCACACCTTGTTTCCATCAAGTTAAGATAATATGCATCCACTTTGTGGTCCATTACACAATCTATAATTAATGATCATTGGCCACTCTATTACACCACACACTAAATCTAATCATTAACTTGTGTTGGAGTTTACCTTAAACTCAAGCCACATGTGATAGACAAGTTCTACATGTTGTCCATAAGTTCCCCACCTGATCTATTAATATGGTATCGTGGAAAACTATTTTATATCGTTGCATATATACTCATGTTGATATCAAAGTATCACACCAATCGCTACCTCTAAGTTCTTCACTTTTATTATCAAGGTATCCTTTTTGCATTTACAAGGGAATTCTAGGAATGAATCATGTCTAATGAGAACTATGGTTAGTCCCATGGGTTTAATCCACCACTTGCGGTAATTTCCCCATGTTTATGACTTTGGTACATTACTATGCACCATTATATAAGACGATTTATCTAGAAAGTTTGATTCACTAGTTTGAGTTACTAAAATAGATTCCATCTTTTATTATTTGTATTTGAAACTCTGTATTAAATACTTTATCATAAAGTTTTTGAGTTAATATAGTAGAGATTTATTCTATAAACTTCATAAATAACTTATTTGTAAAAGTGAGTTTATAGGTAAAGTTAGAAAAGAAAGCAATTTTTTTTATGCGATAACTTTATTGTGCATCTGTCACCATGTGAGCCAACTTCTACTTGTCACGTGGCACTTTGCTCACTTTTTATGTTTTTATATTTTTAAAAGACATAATTTTCACATTCAAAGTCCATTTTTAGTAGCCTTTTTTTACGTTGCTTATTTTTTCAAGACCTTTCCATCCAGACAGTTAGCTTCAACTTTTGAATTCATGTTATTTGCATATTTTTATATGATGACTCCAAGTGACCTTTTGCTTACTAGTACCAAATACTTCTCATGGAAATCACATATGGAGGATGTACTATGAAATAAAGGAATGTACCAAATTACCTCTGAAAATAAAAATAAAAATCCCCCATTGATGTTGAAAATAAATCCAACTGGGATAATAAGAATGATGAAACACATGGAATAATCAAGATGTCCTCTTCTAATTTATAATTTCACCTTCAAGGAATTTATGAAGTAGATGAATGTTGGGCTAAGCTAAAAGTTGTATTTGGTAAACACAATGTGATTTGAGCCCACTTGATTGAAAACCAATATATAAATTTAAATCCCAATGATTTTTCTTGTATTGAAGATTATTTATCTAAGTTCAAAACACTTAGAATTTTACTTAAACATTGTAAAATAGATATACAGGATGATGAATGCATATATGTTATTCTTGCTAAGATTGATAGTGCATATTCTATTTTTGTATCTATCTTTTATGCCACCAAAAAACTCTAAGAGGATTTTACCAAGCTCCCATTCTTGAGTCAATTTGTGATTCTTTGATTAGAGAGAAAGATAAGCTCTTGCAACTTGAAGTGATCTATTGAATTTTAATATGATTAGCTCATGCACATGTAGTTTGTTTCAATTTAGCATGTACTTGAAACATAAACAATGCAACAATACCACACACAAGTGATGCAATAACCAAGATCACAAGAAGAATAACCATGCACAAGAACACAAGAAGTATCCTGGGAAAACCCTTCTCAATCAAGGTAAAAACCCAACAATCCTTTGCTATATTCTCAAGATAAGATCTCCCACACCATAGAACTTATCACACAAGAGGGTGCTTACAAAACCTAGAAACTTGTTCCCTAGAAAGATGCACACTTATGTCGTACAAGTGTTTGCTGAAATTATGAGATGACAAGTGAGTGGGGGTGGTCCATAATGGGGATCTACTCTTATTTATACAAGACTTGACACAACAAAAGGTGTGTCTATTGGCACAATAGGTCCGAATTCTATAACTCAAAAATATAATAAATCTTTACACAATATTAATTATCTTTCACATGGTGGGGCCGACTTGTACCCTTCACAACATAATTAGGGTCACAACAAATCTTACTCTCAGAAAATATATCAAGGATATCTCTCATCCTCTAGTTCTCAGCCACTTTGGACACGTCCACTTATGCTCACTCACAAGGACGTTGCACTCAACAGATTAACTCAATTGAGTCCACATGAGTACCATCTGGAGAACCATCTCAAGCCGACTCAACTAATTCCATAGGAGTACAAGGCAGGAGACCATCTCAAGCCGACTCAACTCAGTTTAGAGGAGTACAAGGAAGGATACCATCTCAACTAATCTCAACTCAGTCCAGAGGAGTAGACAAGAGATCACATGTCATCACAACTCAATCCAGATTCTGATGCACACCCATCATAGGGGCAGACCCAACACTTGGGATCTCTCTCACAAATGTATCAACTAATTCCAGAGGAGAATGATCTGGAGGATGTCTCATGAAGCTGCAATCAACAACACTCCCTCTTAGCTAGGGAGGCATTCTCCACAAGGCCAAGTCTATCTCATTTTCTTCATATCCATCACCATCAATGTAGGCATGGACTTGTAGTCTGTCATATCGAATTTCTTCAATATCTCCAATGTATATTTTCCTTGACTCAAGAAAATTTCATTAGTCCTCTGCCATAATTCTAGTCCCAAGAAGTAGTGCATCATACCAAGGTCCTTCATCTCGAATTCAGAATTCAATGCATGCTTGCACTCAACAATAAGACTTTCTGAACCGATGAGGAATAAGTCATCAACATACATGACCAAAATCATGCACTCGTCGCCAACAATATGGTAGTATAGGTTGGGATCAACAACACTCTTGTTGGAGCCCAAACTCATCAAGTATCCACCAATCTTCTAGTACTAAGAATGAGGTGCCTGCTTTAGTCCATACAGGGATTTCTTCAACCTGCACACATGAGACTCCTTCTCATGTATCACAAATCCATATGCTTGCTCAATGTAAACTTCTTCCTCAATCTCACCATTGAGAAAGGATGTCTTTACATCCATCTGATGTAGTCTCCAACCCATGGATGCAACTAGATAAATAATCGTACGAATGGAAGTGTATTGGGAAACAGGAGAAAGCGTTTCATCATAATTTATTCCCTCCACCTGAGAGAATCCTCTAGCCACAAATCTTGCTTTGTACTTCTCGACACTTCTATCAGTTACATGTTTGATCTTATAGATCCACTTGGAAGTCACTACATACTTTCCTTCTGGTCTCAAAACAATATCCCACACATCATTCTTCATGATGGACTGATACTCTTCGGTCATGGCATATTTCCAAACCTATTGACCTGCTGCTTCTCCATGAAAAGAAGGCTCAGTATCAATGATGTGGCTCATAGCTGAAACACGACTCAAAAATCTATGTGGTCTCTTTCTCTCTCAGAATGTACCTCGAGGAGATTCATGTCCCTCTGCCTCCTGCAGAGTTTGTTGAGCCCAGACATACCTTTCATGGCCTAGTGTAATGTCTCTGGGAACATCAACTGGAGCTACGAGATAAACTTGATCAACTGGATCAATGAATGTCTCCTTCTGAACTACTGAAGGGGGAGAAGGTATTATCTCACTGTCAATATCCATCTAAGATTCTCTATATCTTCAAAAGGATATCTCTTTCTCAAAGGTGACATCCCTACTAACCTCAATCTGTCTCTGACCAGGGATGTAGATTTGGTATGCCTTCGAAGATTCACTGTACCCCACAAATGTACTGTATCTTCCTTCTTCTCAAATAGTTTGACTCCCTTTGAGTCAAGTGACTCCCTTTGAATTCGGAAGGATAAACATCTAACCTGTAAAAAATTGTGACATCATCCTTTTCCTGTGTTTCTATCTTGGAGACGTCCCATGTCTTCTCAGGTCCTCTACTACCTCTATAGTACTTTGATGGCCTCTCGTACTAGGATAATAACCAAGATGACCTCTCATAGGGATAGCAATCAAAATGGCCTCCTATACTAGGATAATAACCAACCAAGAAAATTTGGACTCTCGTACCAGGGATAATGGTCCAAGTCAAGAGGGATCCCATACAAGGGATAATACCCTTCATTATCAAAATGCAAGCAACTATAGGGTACTAATGAAATCAAATAAGGAATGTAGTACAAAACTTACCTTCGTCTACAATCATGCTCAATCTTGCTTTTGGTCCTCCCGAGAAAGATGAGATATGGAGAAGAATGCCTCATATTTATGTCTTCATCTCTCTGATGTGGTTCTAAATCGACATCTACAGTGGATGCATATTGTCTTCCTTTCTTCCTGGTAGGACAATTTCTCGCAATGTGTCCATACTTGTCACATCTGAAACATTGAATCCTTGAAATGTCTTTTCTATATTCATGACATGAAGCTGCTGAAATTTTCTTGTCTTTGAATGCTTTGCCAAAACTTCTTCTATTTCCTCTTCCTCTCTTTGCATGAGAGGCAAGGGATTTATTGTCATCATGACCAAAGTATTGTACTCCTCTGGATATAAGTCTAGTTTCCTCCTGAGTGCAGTTTGTCCATAGATGATCAAACTCAGGTAGATCTTCTCTTCCACTGATACTTTGAAGAAATGGTTCCCAATGTCTAGGAAGAGCATTGAGAGTAGTCATGAAAAGTTCTCTATTTGATATGGTTTCTTCAATGGCACCTAGCTGATCTCTGATCTCTGAAATCTTCATGAAGAAGGTAGCAACGATGTCAGATTTTTTCATCTTGATATGTTGAAACTGATTCTTCAATGTAAGAGCTCTGATTGTGTTGTTTCTCTCAAACATATTCTTCAATGCATCATACATATCATAAGCTATCTTCAAGGTATCAATGAGAGGTAGTATATGATATCTTATTGAATAGATGATTATCTTCCTTTCTTTGACGTCATGTGCCTTCCAATCATCCTTCTCTTCATCGATAGTTTTTTCTGGTAGAGTCTTTTCTATCAAACTCAATAGGTCATCCTCTTCCAAGGTAATCTATAGTATTGATTTCGAGGAACTGAAGTCGCTTGAACCATCAAGCCTATCTTCCACCAAATTTTTGTTCCTCATGGTTTGCAGATTCTTCCACAAACCCTAATGGCTAGGCTAGGATAAAAACCTTATGTTTCGTTGGACTTATGACTGCCAATAACAAGCCTTGGAAAGTTAGAAGAACTCTGATGAGTTGCAAAAATCATTCAATAAGCTGCAAAAACCCTAGAGGCTAAAATTTTGCATAAACCCTAGAAACCGAAGGGGCCAAAAATAAAAAATTCTTGGAATTGCAATCTCAGAGTTGTTGGAGATGCGCTTAAGGAGGTCGTACACTCCTATTAAAATATTAGCCTCAATGTTCCAGTGTAAAGTGAAAAAACTAGCAAAAGAAGGGGAGTCATTTTTGCAGTTGCAGTAGAGAGGTGATGACTAGCTTCTTCAATGGCTTGTGCAATGGTCTCTTCAGGAACTCTACTCTGATACCATGTTTAAATTTAATATTTTTATCTCATTCACATATATTTTATTTCAATTTAGCATGTACTTGAACCATAAACAATGCAACAATACCATACACAAGTGTTGCAATCAACAAGATCACAAGAAGAATAACCATGCACAAGAACACAAGAAGTATCTCGGGAAAACCCTTCTCAGTCAAGGGAAAAACCCAACAATCCTCTACTATATTTTCAAGAGAATATCTCCCACACCATAGACCTTAGCACACAAGAGTGTGTTTACAAAACCTAGAAACTTGCGCCCTAAAAAGATGCACACTTCAACCGTACACGTGTCTGCTGAAATTATGAGATGACAAGTGAGTGAGTGTGATCCACAATGGGGATCCAATCTTAATTATACAAGACTTGACACATCAAAAGGTGTGTCTATTGGCACAATAGGGCCAACTTCTATAACTCAAAAATATAATTAGTATTTACACAATATTAATTATCTTTCGCATGGTGGGTCCAACTTGCACCCTTCACAACATAATTAGGGTTACAACAAGTCTTATTCTCAGACAACATAGCAAGGATATATCTCATCCTCTAGTGCTAAGACATTAGGGACACGTCCACCTGTGCTCACCCACAAGGAAGTCACACTCAACAAATTACCTCAACTGAGTCCACATGAGTACCATAAGGAGAACCATCTCAAGTCGACTCAACTAAGTCCATAGGAGTACAAGGCAGGAGACCATCTCAAGCCAACTCAACTCAGTCTAGAGTAAAAGGCAAGAGACCATCTCAAGTCAACTCAACTCAATCCATAGGAATATACAAGAGACCACACATCATCACAACTCAGTCCATAGTCTGACGCACACCCATCACATAGGCACACCCAACACTTGGGCTCTCTCTCACATATGTCTCAACTTAGTCCAGAGGAGAACGATCTAGAGGATGCCTCATGAAGTTGTAATCAACAACATTATCAACACTACAAGTACATCTAACAAAGCATTAGTGGCCCAACCGAAAGATAAAACCAAACATACTAGGTTGCGCAAATTTGACAACTTTGGATCATCATATTTTCCATTAGTTTTTGTTGCTTATAGTGATGGCTTGAGAAAATTTTGGCATGAGTGGTTAGGTCATCTAAAATTTTGTTCATTGCAACAACTAAAAAAACAAAATATGATGATTAGTCTTCTCTCGTTTTTTGCAGAGATGGTGTTTGTGTTGGTTGTGTTATTGAAAAACATCATCGAGACAATTTTGCAAATGTGCCTCTTGGAATCCCTTGACTTCTTTGTAGCTTGTTCACAGTGATTTATGTGGTCCACTTTCTTATTCTTTTTTTGGGTGCAACTACTTATTAACTTTCTTTATGACTTCTCCAAACACACTTGGGTTTACTTCTTAAAACTTAAGAGTGATGTTTTTGACATGTTTTTGGTCTACAAGACTCTTGTAAAAAAACAATATGGACATTAACTAAAAGGTTAAGAATAAATAATGGTGGAAAATATGTGAATAACAAATTTACAACCTATTGCATTGCACAATGCATTCAAATGAAACATATTGTTTCATATACACCATAGCAAAATGGCGTTCAAGAGAGAAAAAATCGTGCATTAAAGGAAATGAAAAACTGTATGATTTAATCTAAATGATTAATTCTTCATTATTGAGAAGAAACCATCAATTGTGTCAATTTCATAGTAAATCACATTCCCACAAAGGCTTCAAAAATATAACACTGGAAGAAGCATGGAATAAAATTAAACTGGATGTAACCCACTTTCGTGTATTTGATAGTGAAGATTGGGTTCACATTTCTGATGAAGAAAAGAAAGCATTACAGTTTAAAAGTGAGAAGTGCATTTTTGTTGGATATATTGAAGACACCAAAGGTTATAGACTTCTTCAATCCCGTTCCAATGAAATAATTATTAGAAGATATGTTAAATTTGATGTAATTCTCTCAACTTGAGTGCCTAATTAGGCACTTATGCCATCTTTGGCCTATGGGCCTATTATCATACAGATTGTAGGTGGGGAAAATCCCGACCCAATCGACAAGAGTGAGACAACTATGCGAGTAACTATCCACTGTCTCCTTAGATATATCCCCTCGCTTTAGTGATGATAAGTCACCACAAGGGGGAAATCCCAATGATGCTAGTGGGATTGAGATGGAAAGTGGTAGAATGACCAATGTAGCCCCTATAAGTCAAGTTTGGAACTGGAAAAGGGCTTGGAAAGAAGTCATGTTGAAGAAGGGACATTTCCAAAGTGTTGTATACCAGCAAGACAACATTAAACCTGCCCAAACCAAGACAAACGATTGAGATACAAGCCAAATAGTCAATGGGACAAACAAGGAAAGATTGTTTCCCTAGATCACAACAGTAAACAAACATATAAATATCAACAACGGAATGAGTTACTAACTGCAGAAATTGTTAAGTTTTGAGCTATTATTAGGTTTCTTTTCAATTTATTAGATCACCATATCATAGGTAGGATCACTGAGAGAATCAAAATCATAAGATACACAACATTTATCCTGGGAAAATTTCATGGGGGAGAAAACCCAACAAAAAATTCCTTAATATAGATAGCCAATACAATGCCAAGACAATAAACCAAAACACTAGAGAATATCCAACACTGAGCAATGCACCTCTCTCTTCCTTCTTCTCCCAATTGCAGCTACCAAACTTGCGCACTYGTTGAGCGAATGAGTGAGTGAGATAATGAGGCGTCAACTTCCTTTATTTATACTAGCTGGCAGGAGTTGGAAAGGTTTCTCTTCACTGTGCAGGGTTGACTTGTCTTCTTAGTGGTTAAAACCACTTTAATTAGGCCTGGGGGSCGACTTCTTAATTTTCATAATACAATTAGGGTTTGACCAATCCACAAAAGGGGATTTGGTCAATTACAATGCCTGTCATGATCAATCCACAAAAGGGGATTGATCTAATGAATAATGACTCAATAATAAATAGAGTACTCTTTGTAGTTACAATATTTCAACACTCCCCCTTAACAAGAAGGGTATTCTACAACATCATCGAGAGAGAGAGAGGGAAACAACATCAACGACATATGAAACACTGACTGACATATCTATAAATCATTGGAATTTTTTCTCATCATCAATATCATCATCCACAACGAGGAGCTGGAATGACATCATCATCATCTGCATTAACATGGATTAGTATAACACTAATACATCATCATCATCAATAACAACGAGAGGCTGATACAACGTCAACAACAACATCATCACAACATGAAGGCTGGAGCATCATTAACATCAACACTAAGATGGAAATCTTCAGCATGAAGATGGTATCTCAACAACATCAGCACGAAGCTAGCATCTCAACATCAACATGAAGCTGGAAATATTCATCATGAAGCTGTCATCTCAACAATATCAGAACGACGCTAGAAATATTTAGCACGAAGATGACATCTCAACAATATCAACACAAAGCTGGAAATCTTCAACAAAAGGTCGGAATCAACATCTTGTGGTACTTTGACAGATCCAAAGGATCTTCCTAGGAATCAAAATATTCCCTAGGATATAAAATCCTAACGGAGCTACAACTACTGACCAAAGCTAGCATATAAATGCACAAGTACTCTGACATCCCGTCCTTATGGACCTTCGGGATCTGTCCAGGTATGATCAGTCCCCTAGGATATAAAATCCTAACTGAGCTACCCGCTATTGGTCAGGATACCATAGTATCATGAACACTACTCCCCCTTTCGAGGGAGGTCCTTTTGGACTATACCAAGCTTGTCTCAAAAGTGATCAAACTTTACATGAGACATAGGATTAGTCAACACATCTGCAACCTGCTCATCTGTGTCAACATATTGGAGCTTTATAGCTCCTCTCTGCATCATATCATGAATGAAGTGATACCAGATCTCTATGTGCTTCGACTCATCATGGAACACATCATTTTTTATACAACTTTGGTTATCACATAGGATCACAGTGGCTTCCATCTCCAGATCAAATATATCTGTCAACAACATCCGAAGTCATATGGCTTCACAACTAGAGGAACATGCTGCAATATATTCTGCTTCTGATGTGCTGGGAGAAATACTAGATTGCTTACTACTTTGCCATGAATTCATGGCTAACCCTAGACTGAAACAACATCCTGAAGTTCTCTTTCTATCAAAAACACTTCCAACTCAATCTGAATCAGTATATCCATACAATATGAATTCATGATCTCTAGTATAGCAGAGACCAAAATCCAGTGTACCCTTAAGGTATTTCATCACATCTTTTGCATCATCAAGGTGAAAACGTCTAGGTTCTACCAGATACTGACTTAAGGAGAAACATATATATGGCCTGGTATTCGTCAGATACATCACCGAATCTGTCTGTACAGAGTAGCACCAACCAATTCTGATGAGGTGTCTACCAAGAGCTTCAACTTCGTTTCCATGGGTGTGTACATGGATTTACATTCCAACATGTTAATCTTCTTCATTATTTCAACTGCATACTTCCCTTGGTTAAGGAAGATCTTCTCTGGGCTCTGCCAAAATTCAAGACCTAAGAGTTAATGCATTAGGTCTTTCATCAAACTCTATAGTGAGCTTCTTATACAATATGTGATGAGTTTTTCTTCATCTTTGTCAAGAATACATCATCTACATATAGTGGCAACTTCACTGGCTCATCATTCATAACCTTTAGGTAAAGGTTAGAATCAAATTTACTCTTGGTAAATCCCAAGTTCGTTAGGAAACTGTCAATTATGCCATATTAATCTCTAGGATCTTGATTCAAAATGTAAAAAGACTACTTCAACCTGCATACCTGAGTCTGTATGTCTTCAACTTCAATTCAAATTTTCACATCACTTTGTACCAACATGGTACACTTGTTCAACTGCAACTCAATCTGCACAATCATGTGCTAGCTCTATGTTCTTTCTACAAAGCACTATCTGTCTCACTACCTAAGAGTATCTCCTCTCCTCTTTCTGCAACTGTTCCTTCTGGAACTGGGACTTTGTACCTACACTCTGAAGCTAAGAATGGCTGTTTCATTCTCCCAGTGACTGTTGAAATCTGAGAGTAACTCCTCTACTCCATCATGGAAACAACTTCATCTGAAACTAAGAGTGGCTCAATAAATGATACTAAAGGTAGATCTTCTTATTTCATGGAGGTAACTCTATATTTTATTGTAGTCATGTCTCCATGACCTAACTAATGTAATGCACAAACTTCCACTCAATTTTAAATATGGGGATTGCTCCCCCTGCATTTCATATTATATATGAATCATGGTTGTTCTAGTTGTCTTCAAGAATACTGGAACTATTTCTTCAATTACTGGAGTAAGTGTCTCGTCATAGTCTTCTCCCTCTTGCTGGGAGAATCCTCTGGACACACATTAGGCTTTGTACATATGCATCATGCTTGATTTGTTAGATCAATCTTGGAATTCAATACTGACTTCTCTTCAAGTCTCACGGGAAAATCCATATCCTAGTCTTTCTGACTCGCTTCCTTCTCTATAAATGAAAAAAGGGAATATTCCCAGGAGATTTCATATCTCTTAGAAGTTTCTAAAACTATGATCTAGTCTTCTCATGGCATCTGTCTCCCAGTACTGGAGGTTGTCTCTTCATCTGATCCTTTCTGAGATCAGACTTACTCTCGATTTCTTTTGAGTCTAAAAGGATTTCATCATCCCTTATGGGGTATACTTGGTGTTGAATACCAAGTCTAAATATGAAAGGTTGAGTCAGACTTCAAATGAGTTCTGCTTCTCGTCAAGGTGGATTCATTATCCTTTGACCAAGTTGTCTATGAGTTCTTTTTCTAATGTTTGGTATGTTGATATTATGGTAGCTGCGGGAGGTATTAAACCTCCATGTGTAACCCTGACAAGAATAGAATATTCCGAGAATCAAGAAGAAACCCTAAATCATTGGACATAACCCTAGAAGACAAGTCATCTAAAGAAAATAATTAATATTGAGTTTTTAGCCTCCAGAAAGAGAAGTCATCCCAAACAGTTAAGGAGGAGTAGTATAAATATAGGATTCCATAGATCATTTGGACACACACCTCACAACTACAAAAATTTAGTGCGCACTGCATAAATTTAGTAAGTGCACAATTATGGAGAGTAGCTGCAGTTGCAACTACTGCAACTAGTATTTTTAGTTTTAGGCTTGGACTTTCTTCTTGGTACGCTAGCTCTGGAGAGTGGTACACTACCTTGATTGGCTTTTGGACCTAGGGTTTTCTTCCAAAATTATTCTCTCTGTCATCTAACATGGTCGAGGGTGGCTTTGGCCTATGGTTGGGTGACAATATTGCTATATTGTTTATGGTTAAATGAGCACACCTATTATTTATAACATGGTCATCTTTGGAGCTTTCTGCTCCTTACAATCAATCTCCATATGAGATACTATGGATCTCAAAAATAACTTATTCTTCATCTTATTTGGTACATGGATGTATATCGTCATGTACACGACTTGGGTAGTCTGCTTCATGTCTCATCTAATTTGTTGTCTTCTGTAACCTTCACTATA
>ML798486.1:112970-137240 GCA_009831015.1 Picea engelmannii | reverse complement strand
GAGTCTTCTATTCTCGTCAGGTTCACACGTGGGGGTAAATACCTCCCGCAACTACCATAATATTAACACTCCCTCCTAGCTAGAGAGGTATTTACAGGTAATGGACTTGAGCACAAAACAAACCATTTACCTGGTAGCATCAATATAGTCATCTAGAATATTTCATGACTAGATCATGAGCATCACCATCACCATCAGTTGCACCATCTCTCAAAACCATACTTCATCTGAGTAGTTAGATATGATGTTGAATTAGTCACTCTCACCATAGAGTGATACAAGAGGAGTAAAATCTCTGAATTGTTTTTCGTCTGGAAAATCTCTGTTCATCATTCATCTGAATAATCATTATCTCCAATAAATTGTTGATAGTCTTCAAGGCAATTAGAACGAGGATAAAACACACCTGTGTCTATTCATAGTAGTACATAACTACAATCCAGTGGTTCACTACCACATCAAGTAATACATAAGTACTTGATCAGTAACGTATGGTTGGGAACAATGAAACATATTCACCACATTAGTCCTCATCTATTGTCATATAGTCTTCATAACAAACATCTGAGAGCATCCTGCATAGAAACAATGTTATGATAAAAACTATATCATCTGGGCCAATCTTTCACTCACGTCTATGAGATATGAAATAATGTCTACCCTCAATATAGAACATCAACAATGGGATATCTGCCCCATTCTTCTCAACCAAGGAAGAAGGATTACTTTTGATTTCTGAGCCTGGACCATTTCTCACCCTGGGCCATTCTTCCGACACTAAACAAAGTGTAACCTGGAGAGAATGAGTCTCCCTCGAGAAATGTTTGGACCATTCCTTACCCTGGGCCATTCCTCCGACACTAAACAAAGTGTAACCTGGAGGGAATGAGTCTACCCTAAGGAATGCATGTCCTAGACTATTCCCCACCCTAGGCCATTCTTCCGACACTAAACAAAGTGTAACCTGGAGAGAATGAGTCTTCCCTCGAGGAATAATTGTCCCTGATTGTTGAGCCTGGACTATTCCCCACCCTGGACCATTCCTCTGACACTAAACAAAGTGTAACTTGGAGAGAATGAGTCTACCCTCGAGGAATAACTATCTGGACCATTCCCCACCCTGGGCCATTCCTATGACACTAAACAAAGTGTAACCTGGAGAGAATTAATCTGCCCTCGAGGAATGTTTGTCCTGCATCAACCTCCAAAACAGACGATTCTTTGAAACTGCTCACAACTGTGAACTTTGAAAGAATGACTGCCCGACGAGGCAGACCATTCTACTTGACCACTACTCAGAGTGACTGCCAAGAAGAATGACTGTCCTAGACCACTCCCCATAATGGGAAGTTGTTGTCTATGATACATCAACAATCAGTCTGCCTCCCATGTTAAATACAATGGGAAGTCACTATCCGTCAGAAATCTCAATCCACTTTCCGAATAGGAAAGCATCTATCCAATCTGGACTATATTTCAATTACAAAGATAGATAATATTTTCAATCCTCCCTCCTAACTGGAGAGTTATTTCAATCAAAAAAAATAAATGTTTGCGTACCTTCTTCTAGTTTGGAAAGTCTTCCCTTCCAGCTAAGAGAGTTATTTCCATGAGCTCTAGCTTGAGTATGCAAGTTCTTTCATCTTGAATAGAGGCTTTACCAAAAAGTATGCTTATCTGCTCATCTGTGGAGATATGTATTTGGAGAATCACTTTCTCCTTTCTGGACTTCATCAATGATAATGTAATGCTTGTACTTTAGTCTGGAATACTGTGAAGGCTTTGTGTAGATCTGAACAATAGAGTATATCATAGTTGGAGAACTGGAACATATCCATGTGGTACTTCTTATGCCATCATGAGATCTGATCTTCTGAGTAGTCATCTTGATGTTATAGGAAATCCTCACCACGCTTCTGCTGTGCACTGGAGGTTCTCTGCCAAGTTGTCTTCTTCTTATCTACATACAGGAGTCTCTTTCCAGTATGCCTCAAAGTCTTGAGATTTCTCTTCATATGCTCTTTATTCAATTTTTCTGGAGAACATTCTTTTCATTCATTTGATGTAGAATTCTGAATCATGGGTGTTGCAGATGATATAATGAGTCATGCGGTGATATGTCTGGTGTACTGGAACAAGTAACTATCATATTCTTCTCCCTCCCTCTGGTTCTGGATTTTGCAATGCTTTCATTCATAGGTTTTCCATACACTGTTCTTCATCACGACTTTCAGTTCTTCTTCTTGATTGCTTTTAGTGGGTTCATATCAGGCTGGTAATCTTGTGATTCTTGATACAATGACTGGCTGTTCTGGTTCTTCTTTTTCTTTCTTGGAATCTTTATGTTCTTCTTTAGCTTTTGGGTTCATGGAGTTTCTTCTAGGTTCCATTCTCTAGAGATTCCACTTCTTCCTTTCATCATAGGATCATGGATCTGGATGGACAACCAGGAATACTTTAAGAGCTTCTCTTTGAAGAGGTCTTCTTCTGTTGTTGAGTTGAACATGTACTATTTTTCATGGCTGCTACCATGGATATATACATTTCATCATCTTCAATGGAACATAGGATTTGCTCCCTCCTAATCCTTGCTTCATGTAGGAGTGCATATGATCAACTCCTTCCATATGATAGAGTCCATACTTTTATTTGTATCCTTATTGTCTTATGAAATATATGATAGAGTCCATGCTTCCATTTGCATCCTTATTATCTTCCGCAATATATGATTGGTTCTCTTGTCTAACAGAGTCTACGCTTCCGTCTTAGTTGTCGTCATAAGTCTTTCTCCAATTTCTCTTGATGTCTGACTTCTAAGTCTCTTCAAGATTGATTCTGATTTCAACTTATCTTATAATAGCTTTCACATGATATATTTCATTCTTTCATGTGTAATATCTAATGATAACTCTTTTCATCTTGTTTGTTATTTCATAGCTATAGTTCTTCTTGGAACACATTATCTTCCAAGAGATAGATATACAAGATATGTACAAAAACGATGCAAACAAGATATGTACAAGAAAATAAGAAGAGTGTTGTTATCTTTCAGTAGAAGAAGTCTCTTCCATCTTGCTTAGTCTTCTTTGCAGGTTCCTTTTCTTCGGCAATCGATGCTTCATGTTTCTCCTTCCTTTCTTTAGCTCGGGACACTGATTTCTGTAGTGACCGTACTTTTGACAGTTGAAGCACTGTATTTCTGAAATGTATTTTCTTTGCTTTGGCTTCCTTCTTGAATATAACTTTCTTTTGTCCCCGAAGTTCTTGAATCTTGTTGTGAAGGCTTGATCATCATACTACTTTTGAGGTTTCTCTTTTGCATTGATACTTGATTCTTCTTGAGCACATCAAGTCCAAAGTTCTTCAAATGTCGGGTACTCCTTCCTTGTGTTCATGCTTGTGGAAAATGCATCCCATGTCTTGGGAAGACCATTAAGTACTATGTTCACCAATTCCTTTTCTGAAGTGATCTCCTCAATAGCTTATAGTTGATCTCTTAACTGGGATATCCTTACAAAGTATGATGTTATGTTGTCGTCATCATTCATCTTCATGTCACGAAGCTCATTCTTTAGACTCATAACTTGTCCAATTTTTTTGACTGAGAAGAGATTTGTTAGGGCATCGTACATCTTCTTCGATGAGTCAATATGGGAGATGTAGGGTATCAAGTGGTCTTTTATAGAATCCACTATGATACTCATGGCATTGATGTCAATGTCTTTGAACTTCTCCATAGTTGCAATGTTCTGTGGTTCCTTCTCTTCTCCTTCTTCAAACTCTGGCTTCACAATCTTTCCTATCACAATATCCAACACTTTATTCTTAGCAAGGATGAGGTCAATACTTGTCTTCCATGCTCTGAAGTTAGAGGCTCCATCTAGCTTGTTCTCAGACTTCATAGAGTTAATCATGGCTTGCTTGACTTGGTCAAACCCTAGATTTGACCAGAAATCCAAACTTCATGTCTTGGTCTTCTGAGAGTACCAGGAGATGCGCTGGGCTAGGTCACACTGATCTATCCGGAGATTAGGTCAATCTCGTCACTTAAGGTGCCTCAACAAGAGGTTTAGGGTTTCTGCAACTGCTTCTACTGGTAACCCTAGCTGCAGTGCTTTTGGAAACTGCTCCTGCTAGTAACCCTAGCGACAATACCTCAACGAGCTCAATATCTAGCGGTTATGTTTCCTTCCAGCATTTTAGGATGACTGAAGGGGTGTGGGCCCATAACTTGTTAGAATATAGAAGATGGTGTGCTTGTTTTACCATTGACGATACCTTCATTACCCAACCATAGGCCGAAGCCTCCCTCCGAGCACCTTAACCTTGACTGAGAATTCCTCCGGAAGAAAAACCTAGGCTAGATAGCCAAAGAAAGAGTAGCACATCAATATCCAAGTATAGCGCATCACAAAAAGATGATCAGATAGTCGAAACCATAGCCAAGAGATATTCAAGCCAAAACTGAGATCTTGCTGCTGCTGCAGTTGCACCAACTCTTCCTCCAAACCTGTGCACAAGACTGCAACTGCAGTGCGCACCAAACTGCAAAACTGCAACTCTGAGATGCTGCAAATGAGAACTGACGCCTTGTATTTATAGTAATCCTACCAGTTTTGTTGGGGCCGACTTCTCCTTCTGGGTATGTGTCTGTTCAGTATATTATTATTATTTCTGGCCGACTTCTTCTCTTAGAGGCTAATAGCCTAATATAAATTATCTTCTTGAGCTGACAAGGCTTCTAGGGTTATTAGCCAACTCATTAGGGTTTCTCTTGCTTCCTAGAGTCTTCTATTCTCGTCAGGTTCACACGTGAGGGTAAATACCTCCCGCAACTACCATAATATTAACAAAACCCACCTTTAATTTATTTTTGGGTCTCAATAACAACTAATGGGGCCGATTTCTTATTCTTCTTATTACAATTGTTTGTTGACCAATCCACAAAAGGGGATTTGGTCCTAATACAATTACCGACATGATTAATCCACAATGGGGATTAATCATATGAATAAAATAACAATAATACTAAGAATACTCTTTGCAGTTACATTATTTCAACACTATGTCTGCAACCTGAGGGCCTTGAGACATCATCTCCTTAGTTATCCCTATAAATGGGGGATAATAGGGCCATTTTAAGTGTTTGTGCTAATCTGGTCCTATTCTAGTTTTTTCTTTAGATGATGACAATAAGGATAAAAATACACCTCAACTTCTCACCTTATTCCAGATGATTCCATTGAATATGACCCTACATGAGAAGCAACTGATGATCTTGTCAGTGGTCTTACAGATCAATGTCATACACGTTCACAGTTCCAATGAGCCTAAACAATTTTTAGAAGCTTCTAGCCATCTAGATTGAGACAAAGCAATGGATGAAGAATATTGTTTCTTAATGGAGAACGATATTTGGGAATTTGTACGTCTTCCAAAAGGAAAAAAAAAACATGTTAGATGTAAATGGGTGTATAGAACAAAGTATGCATTAGATGGAAGCGTTGAAAGACATAAGGCCTGGTTAGTTTCCAAAATATTATCTCAAGTTAAAGGAATTGACTACAATGAAACCTTTTCCCCTGTTGCCAAAATGAATTCCAACCACCTTGTTCTATCCCTTGCCGCATCACATAAATGGGAGGTCCATCAGATGGATGTTAAATCTGCCTTCTTGCATGAGGGTTTACAAGAAGAAATCTACATGGAACAACCTTTTGTCTATGTCAGAATGAATACACTATTTTTTGTCTCAAGAAATCTCTCTATGGTCTTAAGCAAGCTCCTTGATCTTGGTATGCTAAAATGGACAACTTTCTTCTTGACATCGACTTTTCTAGATGTCATTTTGACCCTAATGTCTATACTAAAAAACTAGGAAGCCAAATCATAATAATTTTCCTTTCTGTTGATGATATTATCCTCACTGGTAGTGACCCTAAACCCTTAGCCCATGTGCAATCCAACCTTAAGAATAAATTTGAAATGGTAGGCTTAGGATATTTTCAGTATTTCCTTGGCCTCCAAGTATTGCAAACTAAGGAAGAAATTTTCCTTTCTCCGTCTGAGTATGCGTGTGACCTTTGTCACTTCCACATGGAAGATTATAAGCAAACCCCTTCTCCCTTCCAGTTTGGATTTAAACTTATTGCCACCTGTAATACTCTCGAGTCAATGCCACTTTGTATCATTAGTTAGTTGGTAGCCTCTTATATTTGACTCATATTTGTCTTGATATTTCCCTTGTTGTTGGTCTTGTTGCCCGATATATGAAAACACCCCATGAAAGCCATTAAAAAACAACAAAAGTGATACTTTGGTATATTTGGGGTACAATCCAGTTTGTGATACATTATAGTTTAGGGGGGAATTCTTTATTAGTTGGTTTCACTGATTTGGATTGGGCATGTGATCCTGACTATCAAAATTCTACTGCGGGGTATGTTTTCAGCCTTGGTTTCAGACTTGTCACTTTGGCTTGTAAGAAACAACATGCTATTTATCTTTCTTTAGAAGAAGCAGACTACCGAGCAACAATTAATGCAAGTAAAGAAGTTTTGTGGCTTTGATAGATCCTTTTAGAGTTTGGATCCCAACAACAACATCCGACCACCCTATGGTGTGATAATCCGAGTGCCATCAAACTCACCAAAGATTTAGTTCAACATCATCCCAACAAACACATTGAACTACATATGCACTTTATCATAAAGCTTATTCATGATCAAGTTCTTGAAGTGTTGTTTTGCTTTACAAAAGAACACGTTGTAGAGATTTTCACATAGTCCTTATAGAAACATAGATTTCCAAACTCTGATCTATGTTAGGAGTTCATGAAGTTGTCATTAAGGGGGGAATAGGCTCTAATACCTCATTCATTCTCTTGTTGTGTCACCCTTTAAATTCTTCAATCCTATCCCAAGTTGTTTTTAAGGGGGTATATTAGGATATTTAGACACTTAGGAGTTAGCTAAGATCAACTTGGTCTAATGTGTCTTTAGGTAAAAGTGTATTTTTTAGTACACATTTATAGTTATGTAATTTGATGGTCATGATATTTTCTAGACATAAAATGATTTGATGGATCACATTTTTCTCAATACTAATGACTATTGATTTGTGGCTTAACACCCATTTGGTCCATAATATGTATTTAAAGAACATGCATTAGAGGAATTCTGAAGTAAAAAATGGGTCTCAAAACAAAAATGTACTATCAAAATTAACTTTACAAGAATCAATTACATTTTCGATGATGACATCATCTAAGTGGTTGAGTTAGCATTGCTCTGAGTTAAAGATGCTTATTTGTCAAATTGTAAATGGTGGATGACATCACATAGTTAACCTTGATAGTGTTGTAAGTAAAGTACTTATAATGAGAAAAATACTCATAAATTACTTTTAAATATAATATAAATATATTCATAAAATAAAATACTTTTAAATATATAAAAAATAAAATACCAATTCAAAATTTAAAATTTTAAAAAATAATAATATTCACAATTTATATTTATATTGTAAATTAAATAAAACAAATTAATTCATTACATAACTATATATTCACCATAATATATACAAAATAATATAAAAACCCATATATATATATATATATATATATATATATATATATATATATATATATATATATATATATATATATATATATATATATATAAATTTAAATAATATATGAAATGCGTGTTCCGTGTGCTCCATACATTAGTTAAATTAAATTAATATATGTATCAATTATTTATACACGGTTTTTATGTGTCTATATATTAGTTTTTGATTTTGTAAGTATAATTCATGTTATCAACTATGTATTATTTTGAAATTAATCATATTTTATATTTTCTTAATTTAAAAGATAAATATGTGATTTATTACATGGATTATATTCAATTTTTTTTTATGTTCATATTTATTATATGACACTTATTTTATAAGTACTATATTTATTATTAAAAGTAATTCATATATTCAAAATTATCTTGAATATTAAATTTTTTATTAAAAATAATTTATATATTTTGAATACTAAATTTATTGTTAAAAACAATTCATTTATTTAAAGTAATTCATATATCCAAAATTATCTTGCATACTAAATTTATTATTAAAAATAATTTATAAATCTAAAAGTATTTGAGTACTACATTTTTTTTAATTAAAAGTAATTCATATTCTCAAAATTACTTTTATTTCTAATCACATCAATAGATGTTTTTGTATTAATTTTATTTCTATACATTTCTTTAATTTAACTTAACCATAATTATATAAATTGCAATGCAATAGTTGAGTTGTAAATATATTTTTCTCACAAAATGAGTAACTTATAATTTTTTGTTATATCTCTTATGATGCTCATTTTAGACCTCAAAATTTCCGTAATAGAGAGTCATTTGCTAAAGATCAATTGTGAGAATCCCTCTTATATACACAATTTTCTTTTGTATTAATATATCGCCTCAAGTAGTCATGCACTGTTTCCCTCTTAAAATGTTTCAACCACATAAAAATAGTGGTGTTTTGATCTTTGATCTACTTGTATGAACAATTACTTAAGATGTTCTTGTGTGGAATACCTTGTTTTGTTGAACAATTTGTATGCTTATATTTTGTACCAATAATGTAAAGGCTTAAATTTGGTTTCATTACTTTGCAAGGCTATGTCTCCATTCTCTTATGGCTTGGTACCATCATTGATTTCAACATGTTTAATGTCGAGTACTATTAAGTGTCTTAGGAGGGGTATCTATGAGCTTGAGATAACATATGGATATATATTGGCAATTAGAAAACTGTAGCATACATAAGTAAGGAGAAACATTTTTACAAGGACTTCGAAGGCCTTAGGGAGGCTTTGATTTTTAATGTTTGTCATTGACTCACTTCCATGTGAGCACAATTTGTAGATGCATAGTTTTTATCTTGCTACTTTGATTTTTATGTCCTTTGTTTTCATAATGATCTTATTTAATGTGATTTTTTTAAGTAGTTAATTATTTTAATTTGCATGTTATGGTATGAAAGGATTAAAGGTCAAATGAGGATTCACTTTCAAGAATAGTTCCACCTAAAGGACTTCTATAAATATTTAATTTGGTAGGTTACGTCATAATTCGTTTCTTCAATCTTAATTATCTTTGCAATACTCAACTTGCGTGTGGGTCTTACAAGTGATGACTATTTGTCCACTTCCTTTAATAGACTATAATATAGTCATTCCATAAAATAAATTTTATAAGAGATCTTCATGACCTCTTGCATAGTGAGAAATAACCATATGACAAACCTAATACTTTTTAACACTAGCAAGTAGTATGCTTGGACAAAGACATGTCACAGGTTTATAGAAGATTGCAAAACTAGCCAAGGACACTTGGACAAAGACATGTCACAGGTTTATAGAAGATTGCAAAACTAGCCAAGGACACTTAGCAAGTAGTATGCTTGGACAAAGAGTTGTCACAGGTTTATAGAAGATTGCAAAACTAGCCAAGGACACTTTTGATATGATGTATCTTTAACACATTATTTTCTTGAGAGTGTATTTTTGATAGTGCAAGGAAAAACTCCATGATATCTAATAAATTTGCAATTACTAATAGATAGTGGTTCCAAAAAGTTCAAAACCCAACATATAAATGTTATAGGGAGAAGCCAATGACCATGATCGAGCCATATAGACAAAGATAAACTATTCCACAATCCATGCAATTAGAAATATCAAGAAAAAAATGAGGGGACAAAGAAGGAAAATTAGAAGAATTTTGAAAGGATAACTTTTCATGAATTTTATCGTAAATTTTCAAACACACTAATTAAATTGATACTTTCAATGTACAATCCTTATAACATTGACCTTGATGAGGCTCAAAGAGCTTGATCTCAACCAACCATGAACAAAATGAAGAAAAAATACAAAACAATAGAGACAATAATGCAAGAATTGAAAACCCTAAACACATTGTTTATATTATTCTGGTCACATACCTTCTTATAGGTTTATAATGGGTCCACTCAAGCTAGTTGTCAAGTAAAAAAAATAATAAACTAAATGTATGCAACATGAGGTTGGAATTAAAAGATAAATAATGCATGTGCACATAGCTTGAACACTAAAATAAATAAGAAATTGTGCAAGTAAGTGATGCATGAAATATGGAAATGTGTTTTCACAGGGAGATGCGTTGTGGTTGGGGTACCCTTTTTAGGGGTCCCACACTCATGTTCCACATCAATTCCTCTTGTTTTAACTTGAAATCGTCCTCGTTTTCCTCTTGGTTTAGAAACAACTCTAGATAATGTGAAAATGCTGCAAGGACCAACAATAAGATGGAAAATGGTGAAAATGTGTATATAATGCAGAAGTACAACACTGGTGCATGTTGATTAGAAAAAAGAGGTGGAATTGTAAAAAGAAAATGGATGAGATAGGTGTCGCTTCTAGAATACATGTGTCATGTGTTGCTATTAAGATCATTTTACCATGGGTGTTCTACTGGAACAAGTAACCTGGGGTGGAGGAATAGGCCTCAAGATAACCCAATGTAATGAGATGTTTGATGTTGAGTGTACTCATGCTACTGAAAACTAGTGCTAGGGTGGCGGTGTACACTGCTAAAGGAACCTGAATGAACTTCTTCTTGTTGAAAAAATTGTTGAAGTGAAGGTGTGAAATGTAAAAGGAACCCAAAAGTGACATGCCAAAGGATTTGGGTGGGAGGTTGGATTCCAAAAAAGAAACAGATATGAAGAGCCATCAAGATGAAGAAAAAATGTGGAGAGAATCCCCTAGAAAAATATGTCTAGATTTTGTGTCAAAGAAGGATTTGCGTGGGAAGGAGATCTCAAAAAAAGAATCCGATCTAAAGAGATGAAACAAAAATGTTGAAAGAAGCCCTAGGAAAAATACATCTATGGTTTGTGCCAAAGAAGGATCTGGGTGGGAGGGTGTTTTCCAAACAAATAACCAAATTTGAGAGCTCATGTAGAACAAAAATGTTGAGAGAATCCTTAGGAAAAATATGTATAGGGTTTGTGTCCAATAAGTATATGGGTGGGAGGGCGGTCTCCAAAAAAGTACTAGATTTGAGAGCTCAAGAGATGAAACAATAATGATGAGAGAAGCCCTAGGAAAAAGACATATATGGATTGCATCGAAGAAGGATTTGGGTGGGAGGGAATTCTCCATAAGAAGAACCGTATCTAAGAGCTCAAGAGCTAAAACAAAAAAGTTGAGAGAAGCCCTAGGAAAAATACATCTAGGGTTTGCGTTGAATAGAGACTTAGGTGGGGGGGGGGAATTCTCTAGAAAAAGAACCATATTTGAAGATGATTATTTTGGTTGGGCGTTGAGCCAAAGAGATCCATAATGACTACTAAGAGTATCTAAAGTGGAGGGGCAGTCCTCAAGGAATCCAACATTGTATGAAATGGAGATAATACATAGGTATAAAGTTGCATGAACCAATGTTGTGTGTGATAGATAGTTACATGTAAAGATTTGGATGATTGGTTGGCATGAAAGTTGCATGTGACACCATGTCTCACACTAGATATGTCCAATTGAGTCTTGTTTGACACTAGACAATGACATTGGAAGAAAAATATTTGAAACATGTATACATAGAGCTAGCCTAACTAATAGTTGAGTTGGATCATTGCACCGAGTTTGGTAAAGAACACAACTTGTATTGGATGGTGGGACCATGCCACCATTGACATAACTTACAAAATAATTTGATGAAACAAAAAATGTGCTACCACCAAGCCTTGATGTTATGCTACCAAGGGAATTTGTCTATCTTGGATGAGAAATGATACATTTGAAAAGACTTGCTTGAGCAAGACTCTAACAAAATTTGTTTTTTGCAATACATTGTAATGCGATGTTTTTTCCCGATATAATTCACCATAGAGATGTGTTGGTTGAGAGAGAAATGCCATGGACAATGGTAGTGAGAATGGAGCTCATAAAACCTTGTGTAAGAGTGAAACCATCCAATGGAGTGAGGATGTCGAAAAAGTGTGCTAGATCCATATGCATGAGTTCACCCACATTTGCATGATGAATTTCCTCGTTAGAGATTTTGAAAGGTCCTTGAATATGACTCAAAACAATCCCGTATCACCATTCTCTCCTTTATCAATATGCTCACATGGGTTTGTCACATACAATGTATCTGATTTGCATTGCCATACTCTGTGAAAACCTTGGTTTTTTACAAAATGACTTGGTATAGATTTTGAAAAGCATTGTTAATATTGTGACATATAGCATAATAAAACATCATATTTCCAAGATCATTCCAATTTCCATCAATGCTATTGTGACTCACATAAACAATATTAGAGACCATTCTTTGTGCATGTATTAGACAAAATTATTTCCAAAGTACTCCTTTAAGTAATATCTTCCAACCATTTTTAAACACAAACTATAGAACAAAGGGGCTTAGGGTTCCAATTTAAAGACCAAAATTAGTTGTAGGGACAATAATGAGTACCTCAAGTGTGTCTAGTGGAAGAAACAATGGTGTTGAAATTTTCATTACAATCTAGATAGGTGCTAGTGTATGAAACAATAGATTGACCATAAAAGAGTGGTGCACCCATTGATCACTGATGGCAAGCTGTAGTGATATGGACTATGTTGGATACATGAACAAAACCCATAGCAAATCCTCTCCACATCATCACAATAAAAACCCATGGAACACTCTTTTAAGTGCTACTAGGTTACATTGAGAAGACTAATTCATGACAAAGAAAGAATAGCTTGACTTGTAGTATCTTGTGGTCCAACGAAGAACATGTTCTTTTGTAGATTTACTATTTTTAGGATGTTCAATCCAAACTAGGGCATCATGGTTAGTTATTGAACATACCAAAAAATATGAAGAAAAAAAAGGTGTATCACCAATGGAAGCGACGATCAATTGTTGATCCTAGTCCAATACTCTAGATGGTTTCCATTTTGGAGATAATGTCATGTTTCTCATTGGGAGAGTGATTTGCAATCATCAAAGAATATATGTGCTTCCTATCCAATTCAATTGTTGTCTCTTGTGATGTGTGATAATGGTTTTCCAACAATGGTATCCAACCCAATGGGTTTTGTAGATACAACTACATATGAAAAGTACTAGTGTATCCCACAATGAGGGAATCATGCAATAGGGATTGAGTACCATGTGAGTTGGGGAAAATAGAGCAATAAATGAATGTAGATAGTTAAGGATACAATATGGTCTATGCGTAGATCCACAACATAACAATAGAAAAAAAAACCCTAAAAAGAATCCTAGAAAAATCACTTGGAGATATATGAATTGGAAATCTACCTCTAAAAGTTATTTGAGCTTGGTATCTATGGTTGCTGGAAAACCCTAAAAAGTGTTGCTCTAGAATTTTTGAGTAGATGGAACAAAATGGTAAAGTCATTGTTCAATGCTTGCATTAATTCATTGATAACAACAATGATGTCCTTTTTGAGTTATCTATCTACATTCCCAACTTTAAAGGATGGATCAACACTAATACATGGCATGATAGTTTCACATGAGGAATGAGCTTTGAAAGATTTTTAATAGTTGCACGTCTAATCTCCACAGAGGCATCTGAAACAATGTGTGTTCAACTAAGTTAACACAAAATATGAATACAAAATAGTGTGTTTCTCCACTAAATGTATGATATGAGAGTGATGTGTATGGCGATGTGTTGTTGGCGAATCAAAAGAGGACCAAAGTTTAGGGATAAGTGAAAACAAATTACCGTCCTTCATTGAGTGTCTGAAGCATCTACAAATCGCCTTATTTTGCTTCTTCATTCATCTCCAAACCCAAGGAAAAGGATATCTGGGTGGGTGGGTGGGTGGGAAAGCATGCTTAAATTACAACCTCTGATACCATTTGATGAGGCTCAAAGTGCCTCATCTCAACAAACCATAAACAAAATGAAGAAACAATCAAAACAATATAGAAAGTAAGACATCAATTGAAAATCCTAAACATATTTCTTGTATTATTCATTTGGCCGAAGGTATTCTTATAGGTTTACAATGRGTCCACTCAAGTTACTTTCTAACAAAAAAAAAAAAAAACTAAATGCACACAATGCGAGGTTTAAAAGAAAATATAAAAAATGTACATACATGCAACATGAAGACTGAAACAAATAATAAAATTTTAAACTAAATGATGCATGAGATCTARAAATGTGTCATCAAGGAGGAGGTGTGATGTTGGTGGAGTGCCCTTCTTAGGATCACAACCTCGTGTTCCACATTAAACYTATTCCATTAGAAATTCCTTTCATTAGTAACATATTGGAACATTGCACCAAATAATAAATACATATTACAAAGAAGCAATACTTCAACAAATAAGTTGCATGGATAATTTAATGCTTTAATTAGAACATTGACATGATTATTAAGAAACCATAAAATAAAAATATGATTGAGTCCATTCCATGTAGCATTACAATTAATCAATTTACCATTATATCATATATTCATTATTAGTTTATGAATTACTTCATTATTATTTCCAATGACATGTCTTAGAAACAATTTGAGAGATAATAATATTTATTAATAATTTATTAAACTTGTTTTATATTTAGATTGTATGTCTTTCTATATTATAAATGTTATCTCATTATCTTGCATCATCTTTGATATGTCTAATTTATTCTCCTTTTAGAGGGGCTCCCTTTGTCTTTTGAAATCATCCTATTACTTCACCACTACATTTAATTGCTTTTTCATGAATTGGTTTTAGGTCTAAGAAGCGCAAACAACAAAATTTGTAAAAATGGGTTACTAAGTAGAACACGGCAATATGTATATATTCTTCATAGGTAATGATTTATAAATTCAACTTTCAAAATGTGAAAATAAGGATACAAGCCTCAAAGATAATATTTTATACATGAACTAAATCTTAAGAATGAAATTAATGTATAACATGTAGGTGGCATGTATTCAATAGTCCCCAAAATAAATTAAATAAAAGTGACCCCTTTTAATTATTTGAAAGTGCCATTTGATTAAATAATGTAAGGGGTATGAGATTAATATCTTAGATTATTCATAATATAATACATAAAAGTTTTAAAAGAATATTGTGAAATAAATGTTTTTTCTTTTAAATTGCTTCTTGTTGATTGTTTTTTTTTTTCTCCTTAAAATAATTGGCTCATTTAGTATTATCAAACTTTTTTGTTTCTTAATTTAGACAATTTTCATTCCATACAACAAAACAAACATGTATAGACTTGTCGGGACTGCTCCCCCAATAAAAAAAAAATTCTCGTCATTTGTTTTTATTTGAACTTTCCATCTCTGTTGGTTGAGAGACCACTATAGGCGAAAGTTGTTTATCTCTTTACAATAGCTACTTCAGCTGCATTTGTAATCTTTGGTTTGGAGAACACATTATATTTTAATATAATGGAGAAATTTTCTCGTTGGAAAAAAAAAGTAGATAAGAGTAATAAATCCACAAAATTACTATGCATACAGAACCGAGTCCACTTACTTAGAAACTTGCAGAGACATAGTCTTGCATATTGATTTAAAAGAAAGATATTTTAACATAACTTAAGAACTAATAGAAAATATCTAATTGGACATGGGTCACTGAATCCACCTAGGTTGTAAAGTTAGTGACTGTTGGCATATCAATTAAGTGTTTAGGATGGTTGGCAGTAGTTGAAAGCATGTCTGGGTGGAAGATTAACATGAATAAAGATGTGTACAAAGAATGTTTAGATATCAGGGAGAGAGGCATCGAGTTTCAAGTATTTCATTTGTAGAATGGATAATGCAAAACAAAATTCTAACTCTCAATCTTGTAGACCATTTTTTTTTCCCAACTTTTAAAGTGAATTGATCCCTCACCTTATTAGCTTTTAGACCTTTTTCTTTGAAGTGAGATTTCTATTTCTCTTAAGCTAGATTAGAATAGGTCATGTTTTCATGAATCTTAACAATGTCTTTCTCCCACGGTTGGAGACATTTCTTCAACCCACAAATTTCCCTAAATAGACAACAATAACAACGATAATGAGCCATGGGTAGGGCCTTTGAAAAAACAACTGAAACCAAATTACCAAGGTCGACCTTTGATGGAGCCCATAGTGAACAAATCTTTTGAGAGAAGAGAATAAATAATTGATCCACATCCGAACATTCCACTTATACTCATCACCGTTGTTTCTTCCAAGGAAAGAAGTGGCTGTGGGGATACATGCTAGGGCTCCCACGTAGGAAATATGAAGTGTCAATACCATCCATCATAGATCTCTCGCGATGCGAGAATATATAGGGTGTGGGGCTTGCAAGAGGCACCTAATCCTCTTTTCCTTCATGATCCTTTTGATGTAACAATTGGAGCGTCCTCTTTTAATTTTGGATTTATAAAATATATCATGGGAGAGGCTTAATTATGCTCAACCCAATTGGATTCATAAGAGACAATTCACGTATGATGAGAGTAACCTCAATATTTTACATAATTATGGTTGCACTGTTAAGTATTTTACATAATTCTTGTTGCATTGTTAAGTGAACCTTTTACTTGGAAGAAGACCTTTTGGAATCTCCAAATCATGGTAGAATCTTGCTTTACAATTTGAACAACCCATGGATTAAAGGGTTCTTTCCTTAGCTTCAAGGTCTTCAATAAGTAGGGCACATTGATAATAATTACTTTGGAAGTGAGTAATTCAATAAATAATTAGGGACATTTGTATCGTGTAAGAGTTTTTTTCTCATTGTTTGTGATATGTACTTTATCCCATGTAAATGTTGGGTTGTTATATTCTTTGCAGTGAAAACACAATCAATTGACTGGCTAGTTAAGGTGGATCGATTGAGTGAATTTTTGAATGGATGATTAAGTCACGTCGATGGTCTAGTTAAGTCAGATGTCAAGTCAACAATTCAAGCTGATTGAAGGTCAACAAGAGGTCAAAAGATGGTTGCTTGGTAGTTGACTAGAAGAGTCTATTGGAGGTCAACTGGGTATTTCACTGTAACCGAATCTCGATATTTGTGGGATTGCAGCCAATCATCTGCATGGATTTGTAGTCGTTTTTGGATGCCATGAATTAGGGTTTTGCATGCAATAAATCCTATAAATATGACATGTTGTAGTATTGCAAGAGGTTACTCTTAGTGATTGAAATACTTGGATTTAGAGGTATATAATGATCATGTAGATGTATGCTGAATTGGTTGCACGATTGTTCTTGTGTAAGAGAAAGATAGTAGGATTATGATTGTGTCTTAGGTGTGGACCAAGTTTAGTCATGTAACCCTTTATTCTATGAATGAATAAGACATCAAGGAGTGAGAGTCACTCAATGAATGTGTTTTCTCATGATTAATGCTTTCCATGGTAAAATATCTATGTAATGTGTGTTTGTCATTGATTATTTTCTTCTTAGTTATGTCTTCTCTTTCTTGGTAAGTTTAGCATGAGTGTTAGTTTCTCTACAAGTGGTATCAGAGCACGTTTTGTTTCTTTGTACAAGTCATATCAAAGCAAGGTTAAAAAGATGTTGGATCTGAGATAAACCTTGTTCCAGTGGGAGTTGTAAGGAACTGATATTTAATTTGTGCTTAAAATAATGGCAAGCAGTTCAAGGATATAGATCAAAAAAAATAATGGACATAATTTTGAGTTGTGGAAGCTTAAAAGGGAAAATATCCTTGTAGATCAAGAACAATGGGTAGTTGTGAGTCCAAAAACAATTTACACAAGTATGTTGAAGGAATAATCGGAAAGACTCAAAAGAAGGGCAAGGAGATTGATCCGACTTTGTCTTGAAGATTCAGTACTGCTAAATGTCTCAAGTGAAGACACTACAAAGAAACTATGGAACAAGTTAAGAATCTTCTCCCAGTCGAAATCCTTGGTAAACAAGTTTTTTCTTCGGAAGAAATTCTATCTTCTAATAATGAATGATCGTAGCTTAGCAACAAAGCACCTGAATGCATTCAATATTGTGATAAGTCAGTTATTTTCTGTGGACATTAAAATCACTAAGGAGGAGAAATGTATCAGTATGTTGTGTTCCTTGCTAGATTCATGGGATAGTCTAGTCTGTTAGAAATATTAGGTGTGCTCGTTTAACCATAGACAATATAGCAATATTGTCACCCAACCACAGGTCAAAGCCACCCCCGAGCACCTTAACCTTGACAAAGAATAATTCTGGAAGAAAACCCTAAGCCTAATAGCCAATAAATGTAGCGTACCTCTCTCCAGAGCTAGCACATAAAGCACAAAGTCCAAACCATAACCAATAGAAAGTCCAAGCCTAAGCCGAGAATACAGGTTGCAGTAGCTGCAACTGCAACTACTCTCCAGACTTGTGCACTTACTCAATTTCTGTAGTGTGCATTCTTACATTTCTGCAGTTGCAAGCTTGTGTGTATCAAATGAGCTCTGGCGTCTTGTATTTATACTGCTCCTCCTTAGCTGTCTGGGCCGACTTCTCATTCTGGAGGCTAAAAACTCAATATTAAATATTTCTTTTAGCCGACTTGTCTTCTAGGGTTATGTTAATTCTTTAGGGTTTCTTTTTTCTTCCTAGAATATTCTATTCTTGTCAGGGTTAAATGTGGAGGTTAATACCTCCCGCCACTACCATAATATCAACACTCCCTCCTATATAGGGAGGTATTGAAAGCAATGGTCTTGAGAAAAAGCATACCATTCAACCGGTAGCATCATCATAGCCATACATGCTATATCATGATTAGATCACAAGCACCATCATCACTATCAATATCATTTGATAGCATCAACTACATCATCTCTCAAAGCCATACTCCATCTGAGTAATCAAGCATGATGTTGAATAAGTCACTCACTCCATAGAGTGATACAAGAACCATTATTCTAATTCAGACATATGTCCTAGAAGAATAACTATTTCAACAGATGTTGGAAGCCACACCATGGGCTACAGGGACTATTTTTCTAATCCAGACATGCGTCCTAGAAGAATAGATGTCCTGGATCATTTCCCGCCTGGGGAACGTTTGTCCACCAACACACTGACTATCCATCTAGCTGATAATCATTTTCAACACTACTGATAGTCTACATGGAAATCAGAACAATGTCATTCAATAGAACACAACTGTGTCTATCTATAGTAGTACACAACTACTATCCAGTGGTACACAACCACACCAAGTAGCACACAACTACTTAGTCAGTGACACATAGTCACAACTAGTGGAACACATCCACCACAGTAGCATACATCTATTGTCCAGAGACATACAGTCTCCATAGCAATCATATCATCTGATATAAACTTGCATACAAATAATATCATGATATAAACTGAGTCATCTGGTCCATTCTTCCACTCACATCTGTGAGATCTGGAAGAGCATCTTCCATCATACAGTAAAAACATCAACCATGGGATATCTGGACTATTCTTCCCAAGCATGGAAGAATAATTGTCCCTGATTTCTAAGCTTGGACCATTCACCTAACTGGGCCATTCCTCCAGCACTAAACATAGTGCAACCTAGATAGAATGAGTCTTCCCCAGGGAATGCTTGTCCCTGATTGTTGAACCTGGACCATTCATCTAACTGGGCCATTCCTTCGACACTAAACATAGTGCAACCTGGAGAGAATGAGTCTGCCCTAGGGAATGATTGTCTAGACCATTTCCTAAGGAAATGACTGTCCTGCACCAACCTCCAAAACAAACCATTCTTCGAAACTGCTCACAACTGTGAACTTTGAAAGAACGACTGCCCGACAAGGCATACCATTCTACTTGAACACTACTCAGAGTGATTGCCAAGAAAAATAACTGTCCTAGACCATTCCCCTACACTGGCCACAAGGGGAATCGCTATCTATGGTACATCAACAATCTATCGAACCATTTTCATTACGAAAATGACTATCTAATCTGGACCATTTTCCAAACTAGAAAATGTCTGTCCGTTAGAAATCTCAAACTACTTTCTGAACTGGAAAGGAACTGCTTATCCTGGAGCATTTTTCGAACTGAAAAAATAATTGTCCATAAATCAATAACACACCAGTGCTCCCTCCCAACTTGGGAGTAATCTCTTCCTTTTTCAATAAGGAAGTCTTCTCCATGAGCCCCAACTTGTTTCTTAAGTACACAAACTTTTTCATCTTGGACAAAGGCTTTACCAAAATATCTGTTATCTTCTCATCTGTGGATATAATATATATTGGAGGACCAGTTCTCTTTTCTGGACTTCATTAAGGAGAATGCAATTCTTGATCTCAATGTACTTTGGTCTGTCATGGAACACTGGTTTTCTCTGAAGGCTTTGACATAGCTAAGATCATTACAATATATCATGGTTGAATTCAATACTTTTGTTTCCTGCTAGCTCATGACATCGTGGAACATATCAAACTGAAACATATCCAAGTAGCACTTCTTCTGTCATCATGAGAGTTTGCCATGGATTATCAATCCATCATCCTAGACTTCTGAGGAACCATTCTGATACACTATCTCTGTCATAGAAATTTTTCACCATGCTTCTGCTATATATGAGATACTCTTCATCAAGCTGTTTGAATCCATACAAGGTCTTCTTATATCTGCATACATGTGTCTCTTTCTGGTATAAGCTTCTGTCTCACTTTCTTTATTGGGAAGAACAGTCTTTTACATGTAAATTCCAATCCATGGATACTACAAGAGGTATATCTTGGAACAAGTTGTTGTCATAGTCTTCTCCCCCCATATGGAAGAACCTATGAATCTTGCAATGCTTAACTTCCATTTCTTCTGCTTGGTTTCTTCTTAGTGAGTTCAAACCAAGCTAGTAGTATTATGATTCTCGGTATAATAACTGGTTGTTCTTGCTTTTCTTTAATTCTTGGAATCTTCATGTTCTTCCTCATGTCTCTCTTTAGCTCTTGGGTCCATGGGGTCTTCTATATTCCCTAAAGATTCCAACTTCTTCCTTTCATCATAGGATCGTGGATGTAGATGGAAAACCAAGGATACTTTAAGGCTTATTTTCAAAGAAGACTTCTTCTAGAGTCAGACTAAACACGTGTTGTTTATCATGGATTCTACTTTCAAGTGGAACATGGATATATACTTCATAATCCTCAATGGATAATATTTAGGATTAGCTCACTCCTAATCCTTGCTTCATATATGAATGCCTGCTCTTCTTTTGGAATTTTGTAATTAGCGCCCTCCTAATCCTTGCTTCATGTATGAATGTCTGTTCTTCTTTTGGAATTCTGTAATCATCTCCCTCCATCTAATATAGTCCACGCTTTCGTCTGCATCTTGATTTCCTTCTACAAAGTGTCACGAGTCTTTTTCTAATTTCCTCTTGATTGCTGACTTCTTTTCTATTTTTGACTTCTTCTGGGTATCTTCAAGTTTTATTATGACTTTGACTTATCTGGCAATTGTTACTTATATAATAGCTTCCACAGGAGTTGCTACCAAATATTGTCAACATACTTCATCTTTTCATGTGTATTACTTGACTTGTAGTCATCGTAATAGCAATCCTTATCCTTTTATTCTTCCATAGGTATTGCTTTCCTTGAACATATTTTCTTCTAAGAAATAGATATACATGATATGTACAAGAAGTATGTAAACATGGTATATACAAGAGCTTTGAAGAATATTGTTACCTTGACTTTAGAAGAAGAAGTTTTTTTTATCCTGCTTGAATTTCTTTGAGGGTTCCCTTTCTTCGGCAACTGTTGCTTCGCCTGTTTCCTTCCTTTTCTTTAACTTAGAACAATGGTTTCTGTAGTGACAATATTTTTGACAGTTGAAGAATTGTATCTTTGACATATCCTTTTCTTTATTTGGTTTCTTCCTTGAGCCAAACTTCTTCTTATTCCTGAAATTCTTGAACTTTGTTATGAAAGCTTGATCATCGTATTTCTTTTTGGATTTCTCTTTTGCATTAATCCTTGATTCTTCTTGTGCACAACAAGTCCAAAGTTATTCAAATGTGGGATACTCCTTTCTTGTGTTCATGCTTGTGGAAAATTCATCCCATGTCTTGGGAAGACCATTGAGTACTATATTTACTAGTTCCTTCCTTGAAATGATTTCTTCAATAKCTTGTAGTTGATCTCTTAACTTAGATATTCTCACAAGGTATGATGTTATTATGGMATCATCATTTATTTACATGTCACAGAGCTMTTTCTCCAKACTCATTACTTGTCCAATGTTTCTAACTKAGAAGGGGTTAGTTAGGGAATCRTACATCTTCTTAGATGAGTCAAGATGAGAGATGTAGGGTATCAAGTGGTATTTTACAGAGTCCACTATGATACTCATGGCATTGATGTCATTATCTTTGAACTTCTCCATAACGACAACGTTCTGAGGTTCCTTCTMTTTTCCTTCTWCAAACTATGGTTCCACGATCATTCCTTTCATGATATCCAACAATTTATTCTTGGAAAGGATGAGATCAATCCTTGTCTTCCATGTTCTGAAGTTAGAATCCCCTTCTAACTTGTTTTCTGACTTCATAGAGTAATTCATGACTGCTTTGACTTGGTCAACCTTTGAATTTTACCAAAAAATCAAACTTGGCGTCTTAGCTTGCTGAGAGTACCAGGAGGCGCGCTTGGTTAAGGCACACTAGGTTATCTAGAAATTAGGTCAATCTCTTCACTTAAGGTGCTTCAACAAGAGGGTTAGGGTTTCATTGCTACAACAAAAACTTTGACTGCAACTGCAACTGTAACTAAGCAAATCCTCCAAATCTATCTTCCAATGGTTAGACTGTTCGAAGATAGTGTGGGCCCATAACTTGTTATAAATAATAAGTGTGCTCATTTAACCATAAACAATATAACAATATTTTCACCCAACCATAGGCCGAATCCATCCTCGAGCACCTTAACCTTGACATAGAATAATTTCGAAAGAAAACCCTAGGCCTAATAGCCAATCAATGTAGTGTACCTCTCTCCAGAGCTAACACATAAGGAAGAAAGTCCAAACCATAACCAATAGATACTCTAAGCCTAAACTGAGAATACAGGTTGCGCTAGTTGCAACTGCAGCTACTCTCCAGACGTGCGCACTTACTCAATTTATGCAGTGTGTACTCTTACATTTCTGCATTTGTGAGCTGTGTGTATCAAATGAGCTCTAGCGTCCTGCATTTATACTGCTCTTCCTTAGCTGTTTGGTTCGTCTTCTCATTCTGGAGGCTAAAAAATCAATATTAAATATTTATTTTAGTTGACTTGTCTTCTAGGGTTATGTCAATGCTTTAGGGTTTCTTCTTGCTTCCCAGAATATTCTATTCTTGTCAGGGTTACATGTGGAGGTTAATACCTCCCACAACTACCATAATATCAACATGGTCGTGGCTATTCAGAGTAATCCAAACATATTAATGCTTGAAGATATGGTTGTATTGGCACACTTATACTAAGATGGGGGTGAATCAATATATAATCGTTTTTACTTTTCTTATTGTATTTATCAATTTATTACTTCACCAGTCATAAGCAATTAATGATAAATGTATACACAAGCATGTAATCCATTGTACACATAAATTTAATGTGGAAACCAAATTGGGAGAAAACCACAAAAAAATATCTTTATAAAATCATGTAAGCACCAACCTACTATTACAATATTTGTAGGAACCAACCTACAAGAGACACCAATTGATCTAGGTGGATATTGGTGGCCACCCACCTATTCCAACTGGTTCATCTTGACAGTTTTTAGTTCAATACATTTGTCTGTAATGATGACATTTCTTTGTAATTGTGGGTTTTTCACTTATGGGGATATCTTGAAGTCCTAAACAACATCTAGGTGGATATTGATGGCCTCCCACCTATTCCATTTGGCCTATTATGAAATTTTCATGTCAGTACATCTTTTTGTACTTCTAGGGCCGTTTTGGGGCCCTAAACAATATTTTTTGGAATCTTGTTTTATCCTGCTTGACTTTCTTTGACAACTGTTGCTTCGTTTGTTTCCTTCCTTTTCTTTAACTCAGTACAATGGTTTCTGTAGTGACCATATTTTTGATAGTTGAATAATTGTATCTTTGACATATCCTTTTCTTTATTTGGTTTCTTTCTTGAGCCAAACTTCTTCGTATTCCTGAAATTCTTGAACTTTGTTGTGAAAGCTTGATCATCGTATTTCTTTTGGGATTTCTCTTTTGCGTTAATCCTTGATTCTTCTTGT
>ML798486.1:73449-99609 GCA_009831015.1 Picea engelmannii | reverse complement strand
CTCTGTCCTTCCATATTATTTCATCTCATCTCCTCCGACAACAAGGATGAGACCACTTCATCAAAATTCAAGGAAGTTGTATTACTACCTATGGCCACAACCAGACTCTCCCATGAGTCTGGTAAAGAACAAAGTAAATTGATACACTTATCTTCATCTTAAATTTTAATCTCAACATATAATAACTGACTTACCATAGTATTGAAAGCGTTCAAATGCTCTGCCACTGAGTCTCCATCTCTCATCCTCAGATTATACAAATTATTTCTTAGGAATAGTTTATTTACTAGGGATTTATACTAATACAACTTCCCCAACTTGTAGCTTCCTATGACACATTCAGTAATACTGAATCTAAGAGACACAGTCGAATTGTGCTCTTTGCCTTCTGATCCAACTTTTTCCAATCATCTTCTGAAGTTCCTGTAGGTGCAGTACTTGGATCTACCTCGATCCACTGATCTTTTTCCACCAACATATCTTCCATATTGAGCTTCCACAACTCAAAACTTTGTCCATTAAACTTCTAGATCTCCATTTTCGAATTTCTCACCATTTCTTTTCACCTGAAAAATCAATACCACAAATCTCCCACTGTAACAAGGCTTATCACAGTCCCGAGCCAAACCCTTGACCAAAAAGGCATGCCCCTGAAGCCAAAAAATCTATGATATCAAATGTAGATTTTAATATTGTAAAATATTTACTGCAAACATATTTTCAGTAAAAGAGCATAAGAGATACAATGGCAAATACAAACATTACACAGAGATTTTTCCCCTGGAAACCCAAACCGGGAAAACCAACATATTTTATATTCATTCATGGTGTTACATTGTTTACAATACAATATACATATAGGAGCCAGCAACATCCAAAACCCTAACCCAATGACTTGGATTAGTCAACAACCTTAATTCCTTAACCAGAAATAGAAAACCATCGGCAAAAATCATGCGCCAAAAAATCGCCCAAAAATGTGACACGTTTCCTGAGGAAAAAAAAAATTCTCGAGGGCATTGCCCCCGAACCCCCTGTGTTCTCGGTGCAACACATACACTCCTACTTGTGAAAATAATATAACACATACCCAACAATCATTTTTACAATGTTCATGATGTTTTTGTTGTTGGATTCTACCAATCCATTTCCTTGAGGATAACAATTCTAAGAGTGTGATAAAACAATTCCATACTTGAAACAAAACCCATTGAGTGCCATTGAGCTAAAGTATTTGGCATTGTCAGTGGTTATCTGAGCAGGGACACAAAACCTAGTAATAATATTTTCCTCAAGGAATTTCATCATGACTTCTTCTGTTTCTTTCTTAGTCAGGATAACTTCCATCCATCTGGTGAAGTAATTAGTGGCAGTCAAAATCCATCGATACCCGTTACTAGAATTTTCTTTGAACTCACCAATGAAATCCAGTCCCCATTGTTGAAAGGATGCTTCTACGATGATCGGTTTAAGGGGAAGGTCAGGGAGGTTCTTCTTGTTGGTAAACAATTGACATGGATGACAAGCTCTAACATATCGATGTGTGTCAGAGAAACTAGTAGGACAATAATACCCTGCTCTTAAAATATTATGGGTCGTGGCGTGTGCTACAAAATGGCCTCCACAATGTCCCACGTGGAGTTCTGTGACTAAATTATTATCTTCTTATTTATCAACACATCTAAGTATCACCCCATATGGGTTTTTCCACCCGAGACCCTCTTCTGTTAGGAAATACTTCATGGATTTGAGTCTTAGGGATCTTATTTTATGTTCCACCAAATGAATAGGAAACATGATGTTTTTCAAGTAATAAATGGTGTCTGAATACCATTAATTGTTTTCAATATCACTTACGATGATGTTGACTTGCTCCTTTTGTCCTACCTCTATGGCCTCTTGGTTTCATTATGTCATCATTATTTCCAACCCTTGTGTTGTAGGAAAATTCTCCCGTGGATAGGTGAATGTCCTCTTGGATCTTAGACCCCTATGATCAAGAAAGAAAAATGCTAACATTGAACACTGACATTCCTTTAAATGTAGCTAAAATAGTCAAAGAAAAAGAGGAAGAAATCATGGTATACCTTTTTCTGAATTTTGTCCTTGCTCGGTCCAGTTTGAACTTGATCTTCGATCCATTTAATGAGTTATACAATTAAATAGACAACAAAGACAATACATGCTTCCTATTCTACCAAGATTAGTTTAAACTAGATTTATCAAGAAGAGACAAGCTCATGCAAACATACACAAACTTGAAGGAAATAGGCCAAGAATATATATTAATGAGAACATAACAAGGTGCTTACAATCTATAGATGCAAATGCAGCAACCTCACCAAGTCCTCCTTGTCCAACCCTTTCTCGAAAGATCCATGATCAAAATGACACTACTTTTCATTGATATTCTCCTCCTCTTTACCATGAGAATGCCTCCTTATATAGGCATTGAGAGGCTCAACCATATTAGCTATTTTTGTAATAAGTTGAGGATATGACCCCATTAGTTGTGAGATTTCCCTTAGATCCATCCTATAACTTGAATTCGAGCCAAAATAATTCAGATTATTTCTAGTTGTACTTAGATATAAGGGGGAATCATCCGCAAGATTACCTCAACATATCGGTGCTCCCACAAAGATTTCCACAGAGTGCTATCACGCTCCCTGACATGTAGACAAGGAGCACTAGCTCTCCCTGCATGTGAGCATGGGAGTGTTGATCTCCAAAAATTCATTGAAGATGATATTTCTTCAAGGAAAAATGTTTGTAAGATTTTCCAAATGACATGTTTTCCTCTTCTAACAAATATTAGAGGGTGTACCCAGTGTTCTTATGATTTCGTCCGCAATGCAACACATACGAGACAAAAATATAATGTTTACGACGCTTGTGACACTTGCGAAAATGACAATGAGACATTATCGAAGTGAGGAATTTTTATGTGTAACAGATTGCCCCCCAAAGTGCAAGGTCAGAAGACGAAAAATGATGACTGAAGCGCTTTGTAGATTTTTGAAGCAAGGGTATGGAGTCAGAGAACCTGGTAGAAGCTACAAAAAAACATCAAACAATTGTCATCATATGTTTCAAACCCAAGGCATGTATACCTATGCTTGAGTGATAAAGGACTTAAGGTATGGCCACCACCAAATACACTGCAGATCCATAATCATATTGACTTAAGGGTATAGCCACCAAAGATACAATGTGGATCTATACCTCCATGACATGAACTGATCGTAGCCACAATAAATACACAGTGGATCTATGAGATGATAACACATAGCCACGAACCAATACAAAGTGGATCTATGTGACAATGTATATATCAACATGCTCAAATGATCTCCTTTCACAGATTAGGTAAAGAAGATATCAAAGTGAACGCTCAACACAGGGTCTTCGTCCCAATCCTAATGTCGTATGAATCTAGCCATGTGAATAGATGTTTTGATGTCGAACATGGTAGAAACCACTTGATTACCGGTCATTGAGGTAAATTGTTAAAAAGTGCAAGAGAAATCACTTGTGATGTCAATGACTCCCAACGTACCCCAGTACAATCCAATGAATGTGAATAAATGAGCTGAAGTCAAACATTCGTGGAATCATGCAATTAGAGGTCAATGATGTAAACCTACTTTCAAGGGAGAGGAGACCTACCATTGAGGCATGCAGGTGCCAAGGTATTGACTGGTTTCTAATTCAAATTTCTTGGATAATGTGTTGATGACTATGGGAAAAGAATTCTCGAAGGAGGGCCTTGATGTATCCCTCATCAACCACACAAAACTGACATAGAGATGTAAGATGATGAATCAAATTAGTATGGACTGACATGATTATTGAAACTAGAATATTTTGATGGTTGACTATCGAGGTGGATACTTCCCTTGAACACTGATGCACAAGCAACATAAACTTAACATGGACCAAGACATGATGCAATGGATACTATGACTTTCGTCGGGTGACCCAAAGAAGTAAATAAACTCAGAGGATTGGTTTAGTGCAAAGGTTCAATGGATTAAAATGAATGTAAAGACAACATGTTGTGTTCAAGGGCGGCTGCAAGAGTGACATGTGACAAATCTAAAAAATGGTTTGGCTTGCTTCCTTCAATTTTTCCCCCCATCCAGATAGATGAGTACCTCTTTTTGTTTTTATGATCTTGAGGAGGATAACACATGCTCGATATAACTCACCTTCGGTAAGTTCCTCTTCCTTTGTTTAACGAACCAGAAGAAGTATGGGTTCGGTCCCATATGGGCCCTTCAATGTCTGATTTTTAACGAGTCCAGAGAAGGAAAACTCGGTGGTTTTTCATGTTTAGAGAATTTGAAAAGAACTTAAATATGACTCTAGGGTTGTCCTTTTTCATAATTTTAGTCTTGCGAGGCCAAAAACGCGATAAATACCACTCGAAATATGCCCTTTCAAACCTTTTAACGAGTGTGAAAGGAAGCAAGATCACTCGACAATATTTTCATGTTTAAAGAGTCTGAAAAGAGCTTAAAGGAGACTCCAAGGGTTTCCTTTTTTGTGTAACCTTCACAAGCCCGAAAAATAGATAAAAGTCTACTCGCTTACATTCTCATGTTTTTTTCGACCGTGAGAAAGAATAAAGACCACGCTCGTCAGTGTTACAAGGTTTTAATGAAAAATATGCTTCTTCGAGACTTGCAAGTAAAGACAAATATGAATCAAAAGGGTGCATGTGCCAGGGGATCGCTAGCGCCCTGTGGATGAGCTTAGGGGAGCGTCGATGCAACACTGAAAAAAAATGTTTCTTTTTATGCTAAAAATACCCAATTTTTTGCTATGAGAGAATGATTAAAGGTTTTTAAATGTATGTTTTTGTAGTTTACACGGATTAAAACCATGATCGAATGGAAAGAACATGATCACAAGCTTGATGATATAGCCGCATTTCAAAACCCTCAAACAAGGGTCGCTTTGAGGAATTGTGGTCTCCTCAAGTATTTCAAATTACAAAAGATGAAAAAACAAGTTTTATTACTTGAGTATCTGATTGGACTGTGGGATGACGTTGAACACGCGTTTCGTATTGGACCACAATTGCTCAAAATTGAGCTAGATGATGTGTACTTTTTGACTGACCTCTCGAGAAGAGGGACTCCTATCATTTTTTCTAGGCAATGAGATACTCCTCAACCTGCCGAGGTGTACGTGGCTGGCCATTATATTCCAGGGTCACGATTAGTCGAGGGACGAATCGTGATCAAGGATGTCAGAGATTTGTCATTACGATCTATTTTATTTTCCATAACCAACCTGGAAAGTAACACAAGTGCACATTTTGATTCAAAATCACAAATGTCTTATGCTCTACAATATGCGAAGCCAAGATTATTCAACTGGAGTGCAGTATTCCTTCGGAACGTGAAGGATCAAATCACAAAGTGTAGGATTGGGAAACATAAACAGTTTGGCTATGGTTCCTTCTTGGTTTCATTCTTTGTAGAGAGAATACCTCATATGTAGGCACATATTGCGTTGGTGGCATGATCGACGACTGAGCCACATATGGAAAGATGGACAAGTTTGTCCCCAAGATTGGGGACCGACTCATAGTTCAAGTTCACGACTGACTTCTTTGCTTGGTGGAGAAGGAAATTAATTGTTATCGAGGACTTCCCATATGCCGGAGTGGATTTCTGGGGAAGCATGGAATTATTCCTTCTAGAGGGTATTGAATGGGATGCGTCAAGTACGAAACCAAAACCTTATCATGTGTTTTTTTATTTTGAAATTTATATTATTTTTATGTGTACAAAGAGGGATTTTAACAGATGTATTGTTTCATCATGCAGATAGAGGTGCATCACATCTGGAATATATGTCGACACTAGGGCGTCATGGAGATGTGCATATAGTTGTGGAAAAAGAGGTGGCAGTGGGAGGTCTCTGAAAGGTTGAGAGGAACCTTTGAGGCCTCACTATGGGTGTCCCACCTCTCAAGAGGTGAGACATACCTCTTCATCTGCAGAGGCATGCAATAGGGGTCCCTGAGAGTTTGAACCACTTGCTCTGAGGAGTGGCTCGTGCAGTCGTGTGCTTCTCGGAGCACAACATGGTGTAGGAGGACTAGGATCCTCTATATGTTTTGTAGTCTTTTCATGATGATATCATGGGCATGAGGGCCCAGATTTTTCCCTACCATGTACTTTTTGATGTAAAACAAAATTTTTCTATCATACATTATATATATATATATATATATATATATATATATATATATATATATATATATATATATATATTCAAGTTTTGTGGTGCCAATGGTGTTACAAATTATCTTGTGTGATGTTTTTAATGTACATATGAGTCATTTCTTTTTAAAATTTTTATCTATGCGCAAGATACCAATCCAAAATATAATTTTCTAGCAAATCCAACGTTGTGTTGAGTTCTCTTGGTATGTGTCTTTATTTTGTAAATTCAAACCTTCTCTCAAGATGACGAACTCATAGGTGGAGACGCAATAGGATAGGGTTGCGAACAACATAGACTCGATTAAGCTGACAAACCACGAGTTGAGAGTCTAGGTTGATGATTATATGAGATATACCTAGAGAGGAGGCCTCGGTTAAAATTCCAATGACAGCATGATATTCTGCCACATTATTGGTCGCCAATCCTACGAAAATGCCTCCAGAACTCACCAACTCATCAGAGTGGTAAATGACCCAAGCTGCAGAAGCAATGTTTTGGGTGTGCCGACTAGCACCATCTACAAACCCAACAAAGATAGGAAAGGGAGATGTCATATGTGCATGCAATCACAAGAAAAAGTATAAGCATCTAAAAGAAAACTCGTACACGCAAGAGCAAAGACACACCAAATAAGAAATATAGTACAATGGTGTACAAATGACACATGTCAGATGTTCTATGCATATTACTTCTTGAGATAAAGCCCATTCCAGGGTTCACCGAGAGATATTCCATCGTAGTCAACTAGCTCATAGGCGCCTCTATGCAATACACGTTTTACGATATAGGGTCCATGCCACAGAGGTTTTGACTTTCCTGCCCCTAGCTTATCATGAGCTTGGTCATAAACAAGGACTAGGTCTCCTTTTGCAAAAGTACGAGGTTGAATGGATTTGTCATATTGATTCTTCATTCATGTTTTATATGTCTCATTAATAAGAGAAACAACGTGACGTGTTTCGTCCAACTTAGTCAAATATAGGAATCGTTCCTCTTCAACAAATGTGTGAGGCAAGAGTTCTACGGTGAGTTTCAATGAAGGGATTTCACACTCGATTGGTAACACTGCTTCGACACCATATACCAATTGGAATGGAGTGAATCCAGTTGCATTTTTCACTGAGGTACGATAATCCCAAAGGGCAGAGAGAAGTTGCAAGTGCTAAGAAGTTTTGTTTACCCCCACCATGTGTTGGATCACAGTTTTAAGGACTTTGTTAATAGCTTCAACTTGTCTGTTTGCTTGAGGATAGTAAGGGGAGGAGTTTTCATGGAGAAAACCCAACTTGACATGTAACTCACTCATCATCTGGTTTTGAAAATGTGAACCATGATCAGTGACAATGGCTTGTGGAACACCAAAGCGAGCGATGATGTGGTTAAAAATGAAGAGGGTTGTAGTACGACCATCGTTAATAAATATAGGCATAGCCTCAACCCATTTAGTGAAATAATCAACGACAACGATGATATAATCGTGGCCCCTGGCTGAGGTAGGCTTACATTGAATGAAATAAATGCCGCATTTGGTAAAGGGGTCGATGACGATAATAGGATGTAGCGGAGTAGGGTAGGTGTGTGCCCTATTGTGAAAGAATTGGCAAGGTGGGAATTTTTGGACAGCCTGAATACAATCTTTAAAGATGGAGGGCCAAAAATAACTGACACGTAAGATTTTCTAGGTCGTAGCCATCCCAGAAAGGTGACCACCAAAAGAACCTAGGTGAAAATCATTCAAAAAACATTCAGCCTCATTGTGGTTTAAACAATGTTGTAGGATAGTGTCAATACCACGACGATAAAAAGTGTCACTGATGATAAGGTAGCGTTTAGAATGGTGGCGGATACGACGACGTTATTCACAGGAGATATCGAGCTGAAAACGTTGGGTTTGAAGATAGAGAAGAATATCTCCATACCAAGGGTCGGACGTGCTAATGAGGAACAAAGATTCATCGGGAAGAGAATCATTTGGCTTAGTGTCTTCATCAGCACGGGGAAGATCGCAAATAAGTTCCGCAAAAACCAAGGACCTTTTAGATTTTGATATGGAAAAATCGAGATCGAATTCCTTAGGAATAACGATCCATTTGGAATATTTTCCCTCAAGGACTTGACGTGTTAGAATATGGTACATGGGGTTCAAGTCCACAATGCCCATGGTAGTGCGTAACAAGATGTAATGGTGAAATATCTGGATGAAAATGAGGGCTTCCATAGCTAACTTTTCAACGTGTGAATATCGGAGCTCGGGACCAGATAGACTCTTGCTCAGATAATATATCACATGTTCGTTACCATTAGGGTCCTCTTGAACTAACACCATAGCGATAATGGCAATAGAGGCTGCTAAATAAAGGATATATTCTCGTGCATAATTCAGAGGATGTAAGAGGGGTGTATGGGTCAATGCATGCTTAAGAGCATCGAAATATCATTGAGCAGTGTCATCCCAGATGAAAGGAGTGCCTTTTTGCAACAATCACATAAATCCTTTAGTAAGCTCGACGTAATTACACATAAAACGCCGAAGAAAATTTTCTTTCCCTTGCAAACTTTGTATCTGGGTCAGATTGTTGGGAGGACGTAAAGAAATAATAGATTTGATTTTTAAGGGATCCACCCTAATCCCATCTTTGGAGACAATGAAACTGAGTAGTTGACCTGATTCAACAATGAAGATGCATTTGTGAGGGTTCAAATAGATATGGTAGTACCGACATCGATGAAACATGGCCCGTAAATGACTAATATGGTCTTGGTGATTAAATGAATGGGCAGGTAAATCATCGAGGTACGGTTCTGCAATATGTTTGATATCGTGGAAATCATATGACATGGCCTGTTGGAATGTAGCACCAACGGTTTTTAGATCAAAAGGTACTTTTCTATAAGTAAAAGTCCCCCATGGGTAGATGAAGGTTGTCTTATGTTGATCAGTTGGAAGAATGTCGATCTGGTTATACCTTGAAAATCCATCCATGAAAGAGAAAATAACGTTTCCAGCGCAATTATCAATGATTTGGTCGATAAAGGGTGTAGGGTAATTGTCTTTTGGACAAAACTTGTTGAGATCCCTATAATTGACGCAGACACGAATGGTTCCTTATTTTTTAGCAACCGAAACGATGTTAGAAACCCATTTCGTCAAGGGGACAGGATAGATAAAGCCATATTTCAAATGTTTTTCAACTTCTACCTTGATGGTCGTGGTTTTCTTAGGATGATCCAGGCGAAGTTTTTGTCGGACAGGTTTAATGCCTGGGTAAGTTTTATTTCATGCACAACGATTGATGGATCGATCCATGGCATTTATTCGTAGCTCCAAGCGAATAAATCACATAATTCTTTAAAAAAAGAGGTGTATTCTTCTACTTATTCAGGAGAACAATTATCACTTAGATGAATATTTTCCACGATACCTTCTTTTATCGAGATATCAATAGTGGTGGTGGAAGAGATGTTGCATAAATTCCCCTTGGAAGTAGTATCCTAGGTAAGTATAGGAGATTGGGGAGAATCAACAATATTGAGGGGAAAGATAGAGTGTATATCTTCCTGAATTTCATCTAGACTAGGAAGAAAAGATGATCGATGATGGTTGTCTTCCCAAGGTACCTCGTCGATACTAAGAATTTCCATAATAGATTCGTTCGATGGAAAAATCTGTAAGATGTAGTCGAAATTGGAGGATAGGGACTTCAACCAATATGGAAACGAATAAGTGTCGGATGCCAATAGATGTTGGTCATCCAAAGAGGGAGAGGCAGATTGGATCGCATCGTATGAAGCCTCAATTGGACTAAGTGGCATAGCGTCACATAGTGCATCGAATTCCATAGGACTAGGCACAATCCAAGGATCAGATGATTCAAAAGATTGATAGGCCATAGTTGATATCATATTGATCGTGGTGATATGTTGTGTGCTGGAATGAAGTGGTGCAGGGAAAGTACCCATAAGGGAAGAATATTTTAAAAGACCTACACCAACACTTTCATAAGTGATCTTACTATCTCCCAAGAAATGAATATTGTTGGTGGAGGGAGTGCGAGCGTCGAGTGTGCAGTAATCTAAATGGTCGATAGTAACAATTTTACCTTGATGAGGGAATTGTACACATCAAAACACCGATGAAGCAACGACAGTCATGGCATAGAACCAACTTCTTCCTAATAACAAGTTGTAATCAAGGGGAGAATCGACTACCTCTACATCAGCAGAGACGGTCTTACCTCCCAACTAAACAACTAATGACTGCAAGAGTCTGTGAGGATGAAAACCTTTCCCGTTGAATGCTCGTAACATTGTAGGGGATTGGTTAAGTGCAGGTGATTTTAATCCTTTCCAAAAAGTTAACGACATGACACAAGTGGAATATCCCTCATCCAATATGGTGCGGTGAATGTGTTGGTTATGAACAAATACATCAATTTGAAAAGCAAGCTGGTGAGAAAGTCGTGACTTGAATTTGTCTAGGTTAAACGTGATATTATTTGACGACTTAGGATCAATGGCATCGATGGAAGCCAAGAGCATTCTACATTGACTTGGGAAATGATGTAGAAATTCAAGAGCGAACATAGCACACAAAGCTTGAGTCAAATTCTCAACAATGTTGTAGTTTTGGGCGATACGTGAACTAGGATTAAACGTTGACTTGCGAATAGTGCTCCTGGGAGGGCATAAAATACAGTCAAAAATGGGTTTCTTTATTTGAAGTGACCTATATGGAGGACTAATCGAGGCAGGAGATGGATTTGGTGGGGTAACATTTATGACCTTGTATTTATTAGGTGTATCTGGTGTTTCATATGTTGTGGTGCAAGAAATTAAATCAATCCCATTGAACTTATAAATATGAGCACTCGTCGAGGTGTCATCACTAGGAGGGTGGCTAGAACTTCCCCCCGTGGGAGGAGAAAGTGCTTGAGCAACCATGGACTGCTGCTGAGGAAAAGAATGTGTTAACACGACAGGTTGGGAATTCCCTTTGAAATTTTTTTCAACTTCATCGCGATGTGGACAGTCTTGGGTGAAATGATCCTCACCACAAATAAGACATGGGAATTTCGATTTTCGCCATGGTTTCTTTTCCGCAGCAGGTGGTGGAGTTTGTGTTTTGGGATGTTCATTATTATTATTATTATTATTATTATTGGGTTTATTTTTTGTTTTCTTCTTACTCCCGAATTGTTGTGAAGGGGTAGATTGAACTGCATTCACCTCAGAGATTTGAGTCGGGAGGGAGGTAGAGGAGAGTGAAGTCAAACCATTAATGGGTGTAGAAACAGAGAGATTTTCCATCCCAATTGACTGAGATGAATATTGGGTTTTGAAGGTACCGATAACTCCATCCGCATGTGTCGTGGAAGAAGGTTTGGATGGATTGGTAGCAGTACGAGTAGCATTTGGAATCAACTCATACAAAGTACCAGACTACGAGTAAACAAAATCTAAGTACTGAGCTTGGGTAATGGCTTCTTCCTCAGTGACTACACCACTCATGGAAACATCATGAGCAATTGGGAGTAAAAGAGATTTAGTAAACCATTATGCCAATAGCTGGTCAGGAATGGTTGCTTTAATCAACCTTCGTCGTCGTCTCCATTCATGAATGTGATCGGAGATATGCACAGAGTTCGTTTGACGAAGGGAGGTTAAAATTTCAGTACCCGTCTCATAACGGATGGGTAATTGAAAATGTGTGAGAAAATCCATAGCTAGGGAGTTGAAATCCTGAAAGGAACCACTTTGAAGTTCAATGTACCATTTGGCTGCAGACCCCATGAGTGTGCGCTGGAAAAGACGCAAACGTATAGAATAATCCATTAATGAGTTTGATGAACACCATAAATGGAATGTCATCACATGGTTGTTCGGGTCTTCCCCAGATTTATCGTCAAATTTGGGGATGTCAGAAGATAATTTAGTAGGAATTACTGGCCAAAAAGGAAAATGCAATATGGGATGATTTGTCAACCGGGACAAATCTGGTAGATCCAGTGTCGCTAGAAAGGGTAGTTGTCAATTAAACTGAGGGTGATACTGATGCGGCATAGGGACACTAGTGGGCCCATAAACTGGTTGATGTGGTTAATTTTATCTAGTAGGCCCTCCCATATATGGTTGTTGTTGAACATTATATGCAAGATTCGATTGTTGTTGAGGAATGTTCATGAGTGGGGGGAAATCGGGTTGATTCTTAGGAGTATAAGTTGGTTGATTTGGTTGTGGGGGATAAATATTTTTCCCTTGAGGAAGGTAAATGGTTTGTCCTTGATGAGGGTAAACATTTGACCCTTGGGGAGGATACGTTTATTGTCCTTGAGGACTCCAGGTGGGATTTGGGACACCCAGATAAGGTTGTCCAAAATATAATCAGGAAGGAACAAGATTTGATACTCCTCCTTGTGGGTTATGGTATGATTTCTCCCCATGGTAAGGTTTATTAAATGTACCTCCTTGAGGTACTCCCCAGGATTGTGTAGGGTTTTCGACAAAAGAGGGTTTCCCCCCTGCCATAGGTTGATTTACATCTATGGTTTGACCAGTAAAGGGGGGTTGTCCCCCAAAAGGAACATGCAAAGGTGGTTGTCTCCCAAGAGGGGTAGGCTTGCTAAAGGATGGTTGTCCCCCAGGAGGGATAGGCCCACTAGATAGTGGTTTCCCCCCAATTGGGATATGTCCCACAGTTGATTGAGTATGTCTGGAAAGGGTCTGCATTATCTGTTGTAAAGGTGTTCCAACAGGATCTTGTGGAACATGAGAAGTTGTAGTATGAAGAGGTGTCACGGTGGGAGTAATGATTGAAGTATCTTGTGTGTGATTAGGTGTTACGATTCCAGCATTAAGGTGGATTTGTGCTGACGTAGCAGCAGGATTGACGTCTTGTTCGATGGGATGATCAATAGTATGACTAGACGGTCCTGCCTCAATGATAAGAGGGTCATTAGGATCAAGAGGTTGTCGAATAAAATCAAAATGTTCATAAAGATCACGTCCCAATGGAGTCCTCCATATGGAACAAGAAGGTGTCTGATGTGGATTTGTTGCGTTAGTATGATGAACGAGGGTCCTAAAATCATCATTAAAAATTGGTTATGTGGATCCCATGTATGTCTTAGTAATTGGTCTTGATGGAAAACGAGGGACTTCTTCTTATATAATATTACCGAATGAGTCCAATCGAACAATGAGTTGTTCAATAGGAGTTTCTAACACAGGTGTAGTATGAGGAATGGGATCCTCAACCATAACCAAGGCACTTTCAGTATTTTCTAACAAAGGAGTAGCAATTCTCCATACATCAGAACGATTTTCTACCTCTTCACGGTAACGGTCTTCCAGTGAATTGGGATGTAAGGTTCGTAGCCTACTTCTGGAGGCAACCCTTTCATCCTACGTGATCTACAAAGACCTTTATCATCTATAGGCTCAATCTTGAAAATTATTAAATCAATAACACACGCTAAAAAATCCGGAAGAACCAACAGGCAAACAAACCTTCTCACAATGATTGTACTAGTTGGTGATGAAATCCAGCATCGCGTGATCAAAACGAGAAGGGGATAGGATATGAATGGGTGGAATAATTACGATGGCGACCTGCTTAATGGACTTACACCTTGGTGCAATATTCCACACAGTAATTGTGGATTTACCCTCCAAGGAGCCCGAGTGAGTTTGACCAACATCTGTTCTAGGTACAACGAAGACTTCCCTTCACCGTCACCTCGTGTAAAAACCCTAAAGATTATGGCTACTAAGGACACCAACTCCCAGTCAGCCTTTGGGCAGGTATAATCGATAGTCCAGTCTGAACGTATGGGCATGATAACAAATATGAAACCCTTCAAGAGAACTGAGGACAAGTGGACCAGTAGAAATCCATAGGACCCCGAACAGATTCAGAATTCATGAAGCATCGAGACCAAATGAACACAGTTGGACCTCAAGAAGAACCCCCAATATACGATCTTGATACTATGAATGGTTAAACCGTGGAGGGATAATCGTCGTGGCTCTCCCGAACTCGACCTTGTGCATAACCCATGTGTGAGAGGGGGATCCCAGCTATGCTTATACAAAAATTGGATTTTATCTCCCTATCGCAAGATGCTAAGTTTGTTTTGAACGCTTTGGAGAGTTTTATTCATAGCCTAATCCAAAGAGGTAATCCTAGTCTAATGTTGGTGGAAGAATCTATAAAGAAAACGTTTCTAGATCAATTTTAATTATCATTGATTTTAGTGGTTGTTCTTTACTTAGAGGTGAATGAGAGTCAAACTGATGATATTATGACTCGAATCCCAAAGAAGAAGAATCAAAATGATAAGCAACTGTTTCTTTCAATGAACTTCTATTTATGGGAAGGAGAAGAATTTTCTTTCTTTCACTATCAAACACAAAAATGCATAAATTTCATGCAATTTCTTTCAACAAGAATCCAATTCAATGCTAAACTATTCAGAAAATGATCCTAATATCCAAAAACCAATCATGAAAAGATCTCTTTTTGTTTTAAAAATGAACATTAATTGTTTTGATTCAATGCTTCTTATGCCAACAAAATATCACTATTTTCAGTTTTAGACAATTGGAAGCAAGTATCATATAAACAAAAAGAACACTCTCACAACAATCCAACAAGAAGCAAAAAACAAATCTAAACTTTTCAAAAAATAACCAAAATAAAAAAAACTCAATCAAGGAATTTGCTTGGAAAGATACAAATCAAAGACCAAATGGAATAGTCCAAATATCTTTGGGCTTCCTTGTAACAACTTTCAAACGATCAGATGAACGAGAAAGTATTGAAAATGAACTCAAAATTATGAAGATAAAGGGTGATTTCAAAACAAGGAAATATATTTTAAGGATCCAAACAAAGACCAAATATCTTATAAAGAAATAGGTTGCAAGCTTTATAGAAGGCACAAGTTGATAGAAAAAGTATTAAGCAAAAGAAGAATCCAAAAAATAACACCCAATACAGATATCCAACAACTTTTCAACAAAGAGAAAAATCAGTGCTATGGTTGTATGAGCACCAGAGCGCTACAACGCTCCCTACAACATTGTAGGGGTGCGCTGATACTAAAATCAATGCTCTGGTTGTAAAGGAAGAGGAGCGCTATTTTCTGAGAATGAAAAAGAGTAAACGAAGAAAACAAAAACTCATGAAAGCTTGATCATCAACCTGTGTAAGATGACTTCAGGACTGACAACACATGTATAACAGAGGAAAAATATAGTGAGTACAATCTGAAGACGAGCAAAAGCTAAGACAAAACCAACGAAATAAACTGAAACTAAAAGATTCATTCCCCAGTGGAGTCGCCAATGGACAGGTGAATGTCCTCTTAGATCTTAGACCGCTATGACCAAGACAGAAAAATGCTAACATTGAACACTGACATTCCTTTAAATGTAGCTAAACTAGTCAAAGGAAAAGAGGACGAAAGCATGATGTACCTTTTTTCTGAAGTTTGTCCTTGCTCGGTCTAGGTTGAACTTGATCTTCAAGACCTTTAATGAGTTATGCAATTCAATAGACAACAAAGACAATACATGCTTCCTATTCTACCAAGATTAGTTTAAACTAGATTTATCAAGAAGAGACAAGCTCATGCAAACATACACAAACTTGAAGGAAACATGCCAAGCATATAAATTAATGAGAACATAACAAGGTGCTTACAATTTGTAGATGCAGATGCAACAACCTCACCAAGTCATCCTTTTCCAACCCTTGCTCGAAAGATCCACGATCAGAATGACAATACTTTTCACTGATATTCTCCTCCTCTTTACGATGAGAATGTCTCCTTATATAGGCATTGAGAGGCTCAACCATCTTATCTATTTTTTGAATAAGTTGAGGATATGACTCCATTAGTTGTGAGATTTCCCTTAGATCCATCCTATAACTTGAATTTGATCCAAAATAACTCAGATTATTTCTATTTGTCCTTAGGGATAAGGGGGATTCCTCCCCAATATTCTCTCAACAGATCGAAGCTCTCCCAAAGGTGGCCATAGAGCACTATAGCTCTCCCTGACAAGTATACAAGGAGCGCTAATTCTCCCTGCATGTGAGAAGGGGAGCGTTGATCTCCAAAAATTTGTTTAAGATGATCTTTCTTCAAGGAAAAATGTTTGTAAGCTTTGCCAAATGACATTTTTTCCTCTTCTAACAAATCTTAGAGGGTGTACCAAGTGTTCTTATGATTTTGTCCGCAATGTGACACATACACGAAGAAAATATGATGTTTGCGACAATGACAATGAGACATTATTGAAATGAGGAATTTTGATGTGTAACACCTTGTCCTTTAATTATCTTAGTTTTCTTGATTTCCAAATCATATTATTGTATTTGTGACACCCACTTTCCCCTTGATCCAAGGCAATCTTGTTGTAATATCACATCATTCACAGTGGGGTTGGGTACAAAGGCTTTGATCTTGTTGTATCCCACTTAGGTTCAGAAGTGCTTGATAGACTTGACTAGAGTGAAAACTTGTTTTTTCGTGATGGTTTAATCCAATTCTTTCTGAGTCCCTAATATTATTTCTCATGAAATCTATTGGTTGTTCATCCCCTTGATCATTCTTTTGTAACAACACACCTGTGATGGTATCCTTTGAAGCAAAGGAGAAAATGATGAAGCCCCTGGAGAAGTTTAGGATAAGCAAGATAGGTGTGACAATTATTTCTTCCTTAATACGTTCAAAAGATAGCCTACCTTCACTTTCCCATTCAAAATGGGCATCCTTCTTTAGTAACTTGTTGAGGGGTTTAAATATTTCTGCAAAGTTTGGGACAAATCTCATGATAAAGTTAATCTGGATGAAGAAGGATTGCAAGGATTTCTTATCTTTAGGGAGAGGGATTTTCTTAATGGATTCAAACCTGACGAGATCTATCATCATTCCATATTTAGAAATGATGTGTCCTAGTAACTTACCCTTGTCTACACCAAAAATTGATTTCTTAGGGTTGAGAGAAATGTCATATTCCCTACATCTCTGGAATATAGTTCTTAAGTGTTGAATATGTTGTTCCCTTGTTTTAGAAATAGTGATCAAATCATCTTGGTATATCTCTATGAGATTTCTGATTAGATCTATGAAAGCATATTCCATGGATCACTGAAAAGTATCCCATGTGTTGGTGAGTCTGAAAGGCATTCATAAATACTTATGGGTTCCCCAAGGGGTGGAAAAAGTAGTTTTGAGTTGATCATCCTCCCTTACCAAAACCTGGATGTACCCCAAGAAACCATCAAACATGGACATCATCTCTACACCGGTCACCCTTTGCAAAAGATATTCCATATTTAGTAATGGATAATTGTCCTTGAGTGAGGCTTGGTTTAAATTTATGAAATCCTTACATATTCTAATTTCACCAATCTTATTCCTTACAATGACCGGTTTGAAACCCATGATGAATATCTAATCGGTTCAATTATTCCTTCCTCAACCATCTTTTGTAACTCTTTCTATACTTTTGGGGAAACCTTTAGGTTCATCTGTCTGAGCTTTTGTCTGAAAGGATTTGTGCCATCAATGAGGGGAATGGAATTTTGTATAACATCTTCCTGGTAGGATGTTAGATATTCATAAGACCAAGCGAAAACATCCTTGAACTCTCTTATAAGTGTATTTATATTTTCCCTCTCATCGGTCGTCATTCATTTACCAAATTTGATCAACTTTGAGGATTCTTCAATTCCAATGTTGCATTCAATAATCTTGTCACTGATTTTGTTGGAAGGTTTCCCTTTATACATATCATTTTGGTCAAAGAGGTTTTCTAAAGGAACAATTCCTTTGGGCAGGGGCCCATTGTCTATATCGATGATCTCAATGTTTTCCCTCTCAGCCAACAAGTTTATTCGGGCTTCAGAGAATTCTCCCTCATTTTGTAGAAAGCAGAGGAGCTGATCGTCGTTTTCAAAAAAATTCCAATGTTCCAAGTTGTCAGGTAATGAGGGTCTAAAGTTGAATTCCACCTTGTAAAAGTCGATTTCTTTGGAAAGTTGTTAGTTTGAAGTGGACACATAAAGACTATCTGTCAAATGATTTTCTTCCCTAGAGATGGCCTCAATGGAAAAGTTATCAAACCCTTTTATTTCATCCCAGATATCATCTCTATATCGTTTTAACATTGGTTTTTTTGCAACAAACTTCTTATTGAATTGTGAAACAATTAGGTCGGAATCCCCTTTTACATGTAGGTTCTTGATGTTCATATCGATGGCTAGGTTGATTCCTAGGATAAGGGCCTCATACTCAACAATGTTATTTGTGCAGTCGAACTCAAGTCTATATGAAAAAAGGGTGGTCTCGTTATCAGGTGACCTAATGACTATTCCTGCACCCGAGCCCATACTTGAGTGCACACCATCAAAATCCAAGCCCCAAGACCCTTCTTTTCTTTCTTCGTATACGAAAAGGGAATCCACCACAATAAACATGCTATCTATTCCTTCTTCGAGAACCTGATTATTTACATTGTCATGAACCACAATTTTCTCAGTTTTGACATTGTCTTGGAGAGACACTTGTTATTTACCTTTGTCGGTCTCACACTTCCTTTCATCCAAAGGTTCTGCAAATATTCGCTGGAAGTATTGTGAGAAGAAATTCATCCAACTCCTTGGCTTGCTTCTTTTCTAATTCCAGGATCCCATCTGGTGGGCGAGGTTTTTTTTTCTAGTGTTGTTTCTCTTTATTCTTCTAAAAGGTTGATCATGAGACAAGCTTCCCTTTCAACTATTTTTTCTCACTCCTCTTACAGGTAAAGTTTGACATTTGCGGGAAGTTCTAGTGAAAGAAAGTCATTAATATGATTGATCTGAGGATTCCCCTTGGGTTTCTCTCCTCCCTATATGAGAGAAGTAGCTAGGTTTTCTTCTGTTTCAGAGGATCTCTCTCGACTTTAAACAGAGTAGCAGGGAATTCTCTAACTAGGCCTCCATATGGGTCTTTCATAGTTGATATGTATAGTCTGAGAATGGAAGCTGGAGGAGGTTTTAACTCTTGGGGAAAACATATTATGAGTTTATTAAACCTATCATTGAAATACCTTATGTCTTCCCCAGTTTTTCTTCTGTAGTTGTGGAGATGATTACACAAGGATTGGTAGTCTCTCTTTTTTTCGAATCTTTTGGTGAAAAGTTCCTAAAAGAAGTTCCAATTTGTGATTGTTCCTAGGGGAATGTTGTCAAACCAATCCTTTTCCTTCCCAAAAAAATTATAAGAGAAAGGTTTCATCAAGATATCCTCATGTTGTTCACATGATTCCAAAATACGAAGGAAGAGATACAAGTGATGTTCTGGTTCAACATGGTCTTCTCCTGAAAATGAGGGAATCCACTCTTTGAAATCCTTTGGGATATTATGAGGGGATCCAGGGATCTTTGTTATGTTCAAAGTCTTGTGTGCCTCTTTGTTTTGCAGGATCCAAATAACACTTGGTGAGGAGGGTATGGGTGAAGGAGCAAGTGTGGAAATAGCAGGTGAGGATGGAGGACTAGGAGAGGTAGAAGTGAAATTGTGAGGGATGAGGGACTTTGGGGGGATAGGCCCCTTGGGTGGTACTTTACAACCCTTGGAGGGTTTGTTGGTTGTGAACTTCTTTGGTGGCATGGTGGAGTCTCGAGACAACCCATTTTTTAGGAAATATTTTTTCGATAAGGTGGAAAAGGGAACATCCCTTGGGTGGAGTTTCCAAGTATGCTTAGGGAAAGGATTAAGGATAGCTTACCAAAGTTTAATTAGGGTATGAAGAGGATTCAAAATCCTCCCTGAAAATGGAGCCAAAATGTTATGGCACAAGTTGTAGGTTGGGAAACAACTGACCCAACCAAGGAACAAGTGTTACAACTATGGGAATCCTACACCCAATGTCACCTCGATGTAGGTCCTGCAATTCAAGGGTGACTAGGTCACTCTAGGGAGGCGATCTCGGTGACCTTAGGGGGATTGATATGGAGATAGAAGTAAATGGAAATTGAGCCCCTATAGGTCAATTATAAATGGAATGAATGGTAGGAAGATATGCCTTGTAAGTCAATAAAAGGCTGCCCCATAAGTGTAGTGCTTTTTCGGATGATTGTACATGTCCGAGAAACAAGAAAACACACCTTGCAGCAATATATGTTAGCTGGATCAACAAGTTAAGATTTTTGTCCCTAATTTGTAACAATATATGAACATATAAATCAACAAGAAAAATATATTATAATTTTCTCAATAAATGTTAAGGATCAAGTAGAAAAAGAAAGAGAAAAACTAGCAATTGACTAGCTAAAATCAAGGTGAAAGAATTAGTACTCTTAACACAAAAGATAAGGCTGTTGTAAACAATTGTCTGCAGAAAATTATATCATCCTTATGGATGTAACATTCAATGTATTACAACAAGAAAATTAGCCACTGGAATCCTCTTAAAAGTTTCCAAAAAGTGCACTAGGACAAGTAGAGTAAGTGTGCAAACCTTGAGGAAAAAACAATGGTTTATAAGAGAGTTATTAAAGCAAGTATGTTAGGGTTTCTGCAGCCCTAATGGATGAAGATGAAAATTTGTAACAACAAAAATAAGTATCCCTTGGACGAGGACACCCTAGTGGTTTTGAGGTGCCCTATCTGGTCGGATGTGGTTATGAATTGACATATAAGGATTCATGGGATGAATTAGTATCATAGTTTCATGAAGTTCTTTTTGAGAAATCCTTTGGTATTTTCATATCAAGTTGGTATCCGAGCTGGTTTTGACATTTATTTGCAAGTGAATGCTTACAAAATCCAAACTGAAGCTTGGTAAAGGAAAACTTGCAAGTTATAAGTCCGAAATTGGAAAATGATTTCGCCGACATAAGATGGCTTCAAAAAATGAAAAGGAATATAATCCCATGACACATGAAGAGATCAGATCTACGCTTCAATCATTAGAAGAAGCAATAGATGAGTTAGAACAGAGAATTCAAAATCCTGTAAGCGAAGAATCTTTTGTAAAAGGAGAAGGAGGAGGTGAAGGAAGTGGACCTTTTGATCCCCCTTCCCCTTCTTTGTCATCATCATATTCTTATTTCGATGGAATAAAACATTCTTCTCATAGGAGGATAAAATTCTCTAAGAATTCTTCTCGTTCTCATGATTTTCCTTTGTTACAACTAGATGTAAAGTTTGATTTGTTTACTTATGATGGAGAGTTGAATGCAGAGAAGTTGGATAATTTGGTCAAGAATATTGAGGTGTATTGTAGAGTATAGAAAATAAAACAAGACACTTCAAATACACAATTGCTACTCTTTTTCCGAGCGAAACAACCTTGATATGGTGGGAGATTCAGACACAAGTTGATCTTATTCAACATGGTAAAATCATTTCTTCGTGCATTGAATTTACTGCAGCATTAAGAAAAAAATCTATCCACTGGAACATACATAGACAATATTGATAAAGTGATAGCATCTTAGATAGGTAAAGGCCAAAATATTCAGGCATATACACAGAAATTCAAAAACAAGGAATTATTCCTGGGAATTCTGTTGTATACTCATGAAACTCTTCTGAAGTACGTTGGTGACATGCACTCACATATTCATCACACTATTCTAATGTTTGATTCTACTAATATTGATGAAGTATCACTACAACCTACTCATCTTGAAGACAACAAAGGAAATTTTTTTGTTGATGATGAGTCAGGAGAGACACATGAATTCGAGAAGTAGTTAAAGGAAAAGGGGAAGATAAATAAGACAACTACAATGAATAATGAGTAGAATAAGCCTACATGTTCTCACTACCAGAAGAAAGGACATGATGATAATCATTGTTGGAAGTTGCATCCATAACTAAAGCCAAAGTGGGCTCAACCAAGGAAGGGTAAAAGGTGTTAGAGATTAAGCTATTATTAGGTTTCTTTTCAATTCACTAGATAACCATAGCATAGATAGGACTGACAAATACACAATCACAAGAGACACATCATTTATCTTGGGAAACCCTCATGGGGGAGAAAACCCAACAAAAACTTCCTTAATATAGATAGCCAATACAATGACAAGAGAATAAACTAACCACTACAAAAAGTCCTCTCCCAAGTAATGCACCTCTCTCTCTCTTCCTGCTTCTCCAACTGCAGCTCCAAACTTGCACTCTGGATGATCAAGTGAGTGAGTGAACAAATTAGGCGATGGCCTCCTTTATTTATACAATCTGGCAGGTGTTGAAAGGAGGTGTCTTTTCACTGGCAAGGATGACTTCTCTTTCTGGGTGGTTAGAACCACCTTAATTAATTTTGGGGGCTGACTTCTCATTTTTCTTATTACAATTAGGGTTTGGCCAATCCACAAAAGGGGATTTGGTCATTTACAATGCCCGACATGATCGATCCATAAAAGGAGATTGATCTAATGAATAATACATCAATAATAAATAGAATACTCTTTCCATTTACAATATTTCAACACTCCCCCTTAACAATAAGGGTATTCTACAACAACATTAGGTGAGATAGAGGGTAGCATCATCAACAACATCTTGGAACACTCACTGACGTATCTATAAATCATCAGAAGTTTTTTCTCATCATCAATAGCAACAACAACACAACACAAAGGCTAGAGCATCATCAACATCAACACTAGGCTGAGAGTCTTCATCACGAAGTTGGCATCACAACATGAAGTTGGCTACATAATATCATCAACATGAAGTTGGCCTCACAGTGTGAGACTAACAACACAATATCATCAACACGAAGCTGGCATTACAACACAAGGTTGGCTCACATCATCACAGCACAAGGATGGCACACATCATCACAGCATGAGGCTGGCACATCATCACAACATGAGGTTCTCACACATCATCATAGCACGAGGCTTTCACATCATCACAACACGAGGTTGGAACATCATCATAGCACGAGGCTGGCACATCATCACAACATGCTCTTGGCACATCATTAGCACGAGGTTGGCATCACAACACAAGGTTGTCACATCGTCAACATGAGGTTGGCATCACAGCACTAGGCTGGCACATCATCATCATGGGGATGACATCCCAACACTACTCCCCCTTTCGAGGGAGGTCCTTACGAACTACACCAAGCTTATCTCGAAAGTGCTCAAACTTTACATGAGATAGAGGCTTGGTCAACACATCAACAACCTGTTCATCCGTGCTAACATACTAGAGATTTATGGCTCCTCTCTGCACCATATCATATATGTAATGATATTGGATCTCTATGTGTTTTGACTTCTCATGGAACACAAGGTTCTCTTTCATTTTTATGCAGCTCTGGTTATCACATAGGATTAGGGTTTCCTCCATATCTAGATCGAATAGACCTGTCAACAACTTTCGAAGCCATATGGATTCACAACTAGCAGAACAAGCAACAATGTATTATGCTTCTATTGTGTTGAGAGAAATTCTTGATTGCTTCCTACTCTTCCATGAGATCATGGATGACCCCAGACTGAAACAACATCCTGAAGTTCTCTTTTTTTCAGAGACACTTCCATCCGAATATGAATCAATATATCCACTCAGTCTGAAGTCATGATATCCAACATAATTGATACCACAATCTAATGTACCCTTAAGGTACCTCATCACATGTTTTGCATCAACTAGGTGAACACGTTTGGGCTCTACCAGAAAATGACTCAAGGTGTTCACAACAAAACATATATCTAGCCCGGTGTTTGTCAGATAAATCAACGATCTAATGATCTATCTGTACAATGTAGCATCAATCAATTCTGACGAAGTATCAACCAGAAGCTTCAACTTTGTTTCCATGGGTGTATTCATGGACTTGCACTCCAACATATCAAATCTCTTCAAGATTTCAACTGCATACTTCCCTTGGTTAAGGAAGATCCTCTCTGGGCTTTTCCATACCTCACGACCTAAGAAATAGTGCATTAGGCCAAGGTATTTCATCTCAAATTATGCATCAATCTTCTTCTTACATTCAATGATGATATTTTCTTCTCCAGTTAAGAATAAGTCATCCACATACAACAACAATATAACCAACTCATCACTCATAACCTTGAAGTAAATGTTAGAATCAATGTTACTCTTGGTAAATCCCAATCTCGTCAGAAAACTGTCAATCCTTCCATACCAAGCTCTAGGAGATTGCTTCAATCCATACAAAACCTTCTTCAACTTGCACACATGAGTCTTCCTGTCTTCAACTTCAAATCCTTGATTTTGTTCTATATACACTTCTTCTTCAATGACACCATTCAAGAAAGTTGTTTTCATGTCCATCTGGTGTAACTTCCACTTCATCTTAGCTGCAAGGGATATGATGGTTTTGATCGAAGTGTATCTAGATACAAGAGAAAATTTCTGATCCAGGTGGATATCGGTGGCCACCCACCTTTTCCAATTGGCTCAAAATAGTTTTCTGGAAATTTTGGCAATTTACTATTTTTAGCAGGTTTTAACTTCCGAGGCCATTTTGAGGGCCCAAATGAAGTTTTTTCGAGATAGAGGTTCTAAATTATACCTGAAGGAATTATTGATCCCCCAAAATTAATCTCCTCTATGATACATTTCCAATGAGCTATCACACGCCTAAAACGGAGATTGTATGCAAACGTTATAACCCCGGGAAGTTGATGTACTCACTTACCCAAAACGGGGCCCACATGACTTTTGGCACTTCATCTCCTAGGGTTAGGCTTTTGGATGTCTAGGATTTTTGGCATTCTTTCTTATTGTAAAAAGGCCTTTAGAGCCTCATTGTAATCATCTTCTTATGAATGTGAGTAGCTGTCACATCTCTTCTCAGAGATAAGTTGTGCCCACCATTCTAGCGAGTCTTTCACTCTGTATTTTTACAGTCTCTGTACATTTATTTCATTAATAGAAATCGTGTATTACTGTATCTCTGTGTTTATGGTTGCATCTTTGATACATTTATGTTATATTATTGGATATCTGCGATATCTCTGTGCATTTCTTTATTATATCTCCGATCTCATTTCATGCCGAAAATAATCCGGATCAATGTCTCTTCATAGTCAATTCCTTCCTTTTGGAAAAATCCACGAGCAACAAGCCTTGCTTTATATTTCTCAATACTTCTGTCAGCAACATGATTTATTTTGAAAATCCGTTTGGAAGATACCACATCCTTGCTCTTCGGTCTGGGAACTATTTCCCATACATCATTCTTTATGATGGATTGGTATTCTTTTGTCATGGCATCTGCCCATTCTTTGTTCTGAATGGCTTCTTCAAAGAAGTTAGAATCCTTCTCTAAGAGATCATACATAAAAGACATATAACTTGAGAATGGGTTAGGCTTCGTCACTTGTCTCATGGTTCCTTAGGGGACATCGTACTTCTCTCCATTGTGAATAAGTTCCCTTTCTCAGGCTATCTTTCTCTTGTGAGAGATCGACATATGGGGAGGTTCTTGAGATTCTATTATGTCATGGTCTTCTAGAATCTCCTCATCAGGGGAAGCTATGACTTCCCTCATTAGTTCTACAACTTTGGGAGATACAGGTTCTTCTTCATATACTTCTTTAAGCTGGCATCTTCTTGATTTATTGTGTGTTTCATCTTCATCAAAGGTTACATCCATGTTGATCTCAATATGATGATAACCTAGTATATACACTCTAAAGGCCTTGGAGACCTCATAGTATCCAAAAAATATTCCCTTCTTTCCTGAAGGGTCCAGCTTGGTTCTCTTCTCTTTTTGAATATGTACTAATACTGGGAAGCCAAATATTTTGAGATGAGTTACTTCTGGCTTCTTTCCGGAGAACATCTCTTTAGGGGTTTTGAACCCAAGTGCACTATGGGACAATATGTTTTTTACATATACTGTTGTATTTGTTGCTTCTTCCCATAA